>CAUZLF010000003.1:290188-365419 GCA_963580285.1 Lucinisca nassula
CTGATTCTTGTTTTTACTTCAAACATCGTTGAGGTAGTTCCAAATAGTCTGACTAGAGATTTTTCTTGCTGCATGAAGGAGAATTTTTCCCTTAGCTAGCCATAGAGCGAACAGCGAAAACTCTGATCAGACTGCGCGGATGCGCAGGCTGATCTGTGTCTTCGCTGGGTGCAAATGTCTTATTGTAGGTTTTGTCGTGCGCTGGCTCAAATAATGTTCATTCCCATAAACCCCCGTTTTCTTTATATTTTGTTTGTTTGAAATGAAGTTTATCGTCCTCATTTACCAGACACTGAGATGAAATGACTTGCCGCCCAATGAAATCAAAACACTTATATGCGTTGGACGGACTGACTCACACACCGTTGCCTGGGCAGGCTGAGTTAATCTAAGCGGTTTCCCAGTACTCATGTGTGGTCAGTTTTGGCTCTGAATGGAAGCATCATGCATCCCAATCTATTTCGTCAAGCCCCGATCGTTCTCTCTATATAAAGTGGAGTTTAGAGGGATGTTCAGATCACGGCCTTGTGAACATGATTGTGCAGCCAATAAAAATTAGGTTGTGCTTACCGACAATTTGACCAGTTTTCGATGAAATCATCACAGAACATTATCATAAACCTTAATTCTAAATATTTAAGAACATATATGTGTCATTTTCATGACTTGTTGGTCACTAGTAAGGGTATTTCCTTAATTTAAAAAGGTACTCACGAGTTTCTGTTTGCATCCTCCGCCATCTTGGTAGCTTAAAAACTTCACGTTATCAGATATATATACGATGGTGGTTACCGTCAGCCGTACATCCGTTATAGCGTCAAAGCACTGGGAGTACTGGCAGGTCGATTCTCTCTTAGTGTAGGCCGAGAAAATAGTCCTGACCCGAGATTCACTCTGCTTTGTTTAACCCTTAATGGGAATGGGGCACCTGGAAGATTTTTCCGCATTTTGCAAAGGGTGACTGCCTGTTCGATTTTCTATAAGCCCTATCCCACTGAAAAAGGGGTCTACTCCTAAAGGAAAGCATTTGCTCCTCGGGAGCAAATTTTTTGACCTCGGGAGCAAATTCTTTCCTTTATGAGTTGACCCCTATTGTCATGGGAGACAAAAATACCTTTGCGGGAGTTGCCGCCCCTGAAGGTGTATCAATTCCCGTTTAATTCCAATTTAGTTCTAGTTATTAAGCACAGTGCAGACCCTGATTAGACGCCGCGTTCTGTGGCGTCTGATCTGGATCGACACTGTTTGCCAAGGCCAACCCATGATTCCAGCACAGATTCTATAAATAAACCTATTACGCAACACTCTGACCTCACTGCGATAGATCGCTGCTATTTCTATCCTACAAAACAGTGATAGTCAAGTGTACTTTTCCGCTGAAGAGTTCTTATGCTTAGTAACTTTGGGTCGATTGTTAAACAATCTACCAAAAAACCTGTGGATGCCAGACTAATCTGCTTATTTGCAAACGGTATTTCAGCTTCTAGACTAGAATTGGTTTTTCTACAAAAACACAGATGTCTCTCCCCTTTTTAGCCTCTAAGTATGACCTTGACATTGGCGATATTAACGTGGGTCTTGTGTGCAACACATCAACTAATGAAGGTGAACATTTCTGCAGAGTAACTTTAAAAAGTCAATCGAGAAATAAGAAAGTTATTGACCGTACGCGAAAAAAAAACTTTTTTACCTTTGACCTCTGAGTATGACCTTGACCTTGGAGGTACCGATCAGTTTCTTGCACGCGACACATAATCTCATGATGGTTGACATTTCTGCCAAGTAATTTCAAAATCCAGTAAGGAAAAAGAAAGTTACAAACTCGACACGAAAATAAGACCTTTTTGACATTTGATCTTTAAGTATGACCTTGAACTTTTAGGTACCGACTTTGATCTTGGCGGCAACACATGATGGTTAACATTTCTGCAAAGTATTTCATAATCCATCGAAGAATAAGAAAGTAATAAGCTGTACACGAAAAAGGGCCTTTTTAACCTTTTAACCTCTAAGTTTGACCTTGACATTGGAGGAACGGACCTTGGTCTTGCGCATGACACGTCGTCTAATGAAGATGCCATTTCTGCAAGGTTTCTTTTAAAAGTCCATCCAGAAATAAAAAAAAGTTATTGACACGAAAAAAGACTTTTTTGACCTTTGACCTCTAAGTATGACTTTTAACCAGGAGGAACGGACCTGGGTCTTGCGCGCAACACATCGTCTCATGATGGTTAACATTGCGTTCAAGTAATTACACAATCCATCAGGGAATAAGAAAGTTATTGATCGAACACGAAAAAAGACACATTTTTTACCTTTGACCTCTAAGTATGACATTCACCTTGGAGGTTATCCCCCGCCCATAGGGGCTTGACGAAAGATATGGACTGCATGATGCTTCCACGCAGAGCTGAATCCGGTCCGCACACTAGTACTGGTAAACCGTTTAGAGGATCTAAGCCTGTCCAGGAACCGCGGTGCGGGGCGGACCGTCCATTCTAATAAACCCTATTGGTTTCATTGGGCGACAGGGCGTGAGATGTCATTTCATCTCAATGTCGGGTAAAAATCCCACAAAATTGGAAGCAACGTCTCCAAAATGACCTTTACAGTGTTGACGGGGACGTTTAACCTCAAATCAAACAAACAAATCACCTTGGAGGTACCGACCTGGGTCTTGTGCGCAACAAATCGTCGCATAATGATTAACATTTCTGCCATGTAATTTCAAAACCCATACGGGAATAAGAAAGTTATTGACCAAACACGAAAAACACCTTTTTTGACCTTTGACCTCTTAAGTAGGACATTTGACCTTTGAGGATAATGACCTGGATCGTGCGCGCGAAACATCATCCCATTGTGGTTAACATTTCTGCCACGTAATTTCAAAATCCATCTGAAAATAAGAAAGTTATATACGTCGTCTAATGTTGATTAATATTTATAGGAAGTTTGGTGACCACAGCTTGAACGGTTTTCAAGTTATACAGCGGAGACGAATTTGTGACAGACGAACAGACAGAAAGACGGACAGACAGACGCCCGGTGAAAAACAATATGTCTCCCCGAAAAAGGGGTGTGGGAAGACATAATAAAACTTGTCGCATGTAATAAACGGCGTAACTTGTTACATCCGTGTGTCAAAGTGCATTATTTAAAATCCCAAAAGGGTAATTTTCTGATGAAAATATGTCATTTTTCTCTAATTCACATCCGCAACATAGGTTACAGGTGCTCGTCAGAACCGCCTAATTGAGGCGATTCTAACGAGGCCTCATTGAGGCGGTTCTAGCGGGTACCCACAACTTAATTAACAACCATAAGCACATACGACATGAAGTGACCCGTTGTAAAACCCGACAAAGCTACATATAAAATGGGCCCCGCCAAGCGATTTTGGTACTTATCGCCTATGCGAGCAGCGAAGGTTCAGGCGAGCCTGCGCATCCGCGCAGTCTCGCCAGAACCTTCGCTGCTCGCTGATACAAGCAGTGAATCAAGTGGAACCTTCAGACCGAAAGCCATATCCCTGGCCCCTCTGAATGGCTGGGCATGCGCAGTTAAAGTTTGTCATGACGGAATGCTCGAAGACCCAAATTCGCTTGGCGGGGCTCAAATAAACAACATTAGAACCACCGCCTTAGGACGGTCAGTAGCGAGAACCAGTCTAATTTTTAGTTGTTGTGCAGTGACAGCTCAATCCAGTGCTCTTGCTTTTTTGGTACAGCCTCCAGAAGGGGAGAATAGTAATGAAGATGAAATATCAGATGAAGACAACGTAGACTTGGTAAAGATGCTAGAAAGTGGTGTTGAAGAAATACAGTCTCTAGATGATTTTCCAGATGAAGCTGAATTTAGAGAATACATTGAAAGCTGTGAAAAAAAATGTATTATCTCATACCGATAAGCTTATTGATACATCAGTTCTGGAACAATCATTGCATGATATGTCACTTAATGAAGCTGTCAATGAAGCAAATGAAAGTGTCACCGAGGAAACTCCATGCAGTGAGGGTTCTGATACTTATGTATCAATTATTGTTTGCTTGTTTGATTTGAGGTTTAACGTCCCCGTCAGCACTGTAAAGGTCATTTTGGAGACGTTGCTTCCAATTTTTAGGACTTTTACCCGACATTGAGATGAAATGACATCAAGCCCTGTTGCCCAATGAAACCAAAAGGGTTTATTAGCAAGGACGGTCCGCCTCGCTCCGCGGTTCCTGGACAGGCTTCAACACTCGTAATAAATTATTAACGGCTAAACTCCTTAATCAGGGTTATCGGTACCATAAACTACGCAAAGCCTTTTCAAAATTTTATAGACGCCATTCTGATTTAATTTCAAAATTCAATATTGGACTTAAATCTCTTCTGCAACAAGGTCTATCGGAACCCGAATTTTATGGCGACTTAGCATATAAATTCAGAAAAATATATACTCGCAATGACTTCAGCACCCAATTTCGTAAAATCATTCTTCGATATAAAAAGATTGGGTACAACATGGATATTATACGACAGACTGCATGCGTGGTAGTTAACCCAATCACGGTTGGCAACTTTGCTTCCCTCTTTAATTGCACGCCGGTGGGTCAGGCCTCAGATTCTATGACGGCTCCAACGTAAAGGCTTATTGAAAATTAGAGAGATAATGTCGGTTGGTGCCTGATGCTCTGTCTCTGGTCGGGCTCATCGGAGTCTAACTGTTGGTTTTCTTTTGCTCCAGCATTTCAGTGGTTTCTTGCTGTCGAGTCCTCACCGTTGTCTCACCTCTGTGGTTCTTTGATTTTTGTGTTCACGGAGATGTTGCACTGATGAGTTAGGAGGCCTTCATGCGGACTGAACAAATTATTTGTCTAAATCGCGACGGAAGTAAGGGCGAGGATTGTGGCCACGTAAAATCGATTTAAGCCCCCCCAGTGGAAATCTTCCACTGACCGTTCCAAGGCGGCTCTTCTGTTGCGATTTATTTATGTTGTTGTATGTTGCTTACTGTGTGTACCACTTGTGTCTTTTGGTTTTGGATGGCCATATGGCCATTTTGTGGGAAAGTATCTGTCCTTATGGCCTTCCTTTGTTTAGGTTTCCATTATGGTCTGGTCGCTTAATGTTTGTATTTCTTTCCCTTTGGTGTCTTTTATGGGTGGAGTAAGTTAATTGTATCAATTCCTGATCTTTGTTTTACTTCTACTTAGATCCTCTAAGCGGTTTACCAGTACTAGTGTGCAGGCCGGATTCAGCTCTGCGTGGAAGCATCATGCAGCCCATATATTTCTTCAAGCCCCTATGGGCGGGGGCTTGTATCAATTATTGACAAGACAATCCAGAATATATCATTGCATGAAGATGAGCTTGAAAGAAATGCCCAGATCAGTGCTTCAACATATACTAAGACATGTAATGATGATGATGATGATTTCGTGTTTAACGACGCGTCAACCCTCTTTGTGGGTCATAAGCGTCAAACGGTTAATGGCATTGAGAATTATGAGGATATTAAAAGTAAAAAAGTTAGTTTGATATGTATAAAAATCTTAAACAGTTAAATCTTATAAAAAAGTCAAATTTCTTTTAAGAATAAAATAATATTTTCAAAAGGTACATCTTGAAACAATTGTTGCAAAGTGCCAGCTTTGAAGTATAAGTTACGGGACTGTGAAAAGTCTACACATTCAATTAAAATATGTTTCACAGTGAATGGCTGATCACAGCCTACACAGGAAGGCTGTTCATCACCATTTAAGATAAAAGAATAAGTAACTCTAGTATGGCCAATGCGCAGTCGTGTTAATACTACATCCTCTTTCCTGGAAAACTGTGGAGGAGAGCAGTTAGTTCCAACGACAGGTATAATGGCATGGAGTTTGTTATTTATTGCATGGTCCCATTCGCCTTGCCATTCCGACAAGATGTATCTATTGATAAATGGTTTAAAATTATTAAAAGGAATTTTAAAAACAGACGGATCAAGATTGAGCGATTCCTTTGCTTTCTTGTCAGCAAACTCATTGCCGACAATGCCAATATGGCTCGGAAGCCAACAAAACAAGATTTGGTGCGTTTTAGAAAGTTCATGATGTTTTTCGATCAGTTTTTGTATTTGGGGATTTTTAGATGATGAATGGTCTAAAGCCTTAAGCACAGAAAGTGAATCAGAAAATATAATTGCTTTTTGAAATGATGAAGAACTGATAAAATCTAAAGCTAGGTCTATTGCTTTGGCTTCAGCTGTAAAAATAGATGAACCATCTGGAAATAAAAATCAAAAATGAGTTCCTTTAAGAGCAATGAAAACATTCATAAGAAAGAAGATGGGCCATACTACGTAGTTTCGGCTAATAAAGCCTCATCAGTGAACCTGTAATGATCTGGCAAAGAAAGCCAGAGGAAACATACTGCAATTTTGCGAATTTCGAATAGGCAGTCGATTCAAAGACTGATATAAATCAAAATGGGGTCCAAATAATTAAAAACCTGTTTAGAATATGAATCTAAACCAATAATTTATTTCTGATTTCTCAGAATATTCACGCTGGAAGGCGCAAGGTTTGGTGCGTATCTTGAGAAACATACGCACAACCAACTTTTTCTCCTACTTTGAAACCATCAGTATAGACTTGCTGGTAATCAACATAACGTGACTGCAGCACCTGAAAGTTTTGTTTGAGTAGCATTGGATTTGATTCGGATTTTTTTGCTATCATGCAAGTCGAACAGAATAGAAGGTTGTTTAATACACCAAGATGGAACTTCGGCGGTTTCATGTTTTTGAATATTTTTAAGGTCGATACCTGAATTTTCCAGCAGTGGTAAAATACGTAATCCAAAAGGTTTGATTGCTGTGGGTTTAGTTTCATACTTATCTACAAATTGAGGTGGAAATGAAATTTTGGATGCCGGGTTAGATGGATTTGCAGCAAGTCTAATAGCATACTGAAGAGAAAGTTTCTCTCTGCGCGAGGTTAAAGATGGTTCACCTGCTTCTACATAAAGGCTTAATACGGGAGAAGTACGGAAGGCTCCCATGGCCAGACGAAGGCCTTGGTGATGGATAGTATCCAAGGATTTTAAATAGGACTTTCTGGCAGAACCATAAACAACAGAACCATAATCTAATTTAGATCTTATTAAAGACCGGTAAAGATGTAATAAAGTATACCGATCTGCTCCCCAACTTGTATGAGCTAAAACTTTCAAAAGATTCAAAGCTTTTAAGCATTTCGCTTTAAGATATTTAATATGGGGAATAAAAGATAACTTTTGATCAAATATGACCCCAAGAAATTTGGCTTCTTCAACAACAGGAATTTGTGATCCGTATAAAAACAGGGAAGGATGTTCGTGTTTCTTCTGTAGTTTACAAAAATGAACACACTGCGTTTTCGACTTGGAGAACTTGAAACCATTTTTATCAGTCCATTCTTCTATTCTTTTTAAATTTTGTTGTAGCTTTCGTTCAATTGTTTTCATATTTTTGAACGGTAACATATACAAAATTCATCAACATACAATGAACAATCAGTTTTGTCGTCCAAACATTGTACAATATTGTTTATTTTGATGTTAAATAGCGTAGTTGAAAGAATACTACTCCTGTTCTTGGTCATAGAAATCTGACACGGGAGACCCCACACGCACCTGAAACATGCGCTCCCCTAAAAAGCTTTCAATAAAACTGGGAAGTTTTCCTCTTAAGCCAATGTTATGTAGATCTTTCAATATTCCATAACGCCATGTTGTATCATATGCTTTCTCCAAGTCGAAAAAGACAGCTACTACGTGTTCTTTGTTAATAAAAGCATCTCGTATAAATGTTTCTAGTCTTATAAAACTGTCATTGGTACTACGTTCCGAACGAAAACCCGATTGATATTCTGAAATGAGGTTGTTGGACTCTAAGTACCAGACTAATCTCTTGTTTATCATTCTCTCCAATGTTTTACACAAACAACTTGTCAAAGCTATCGGACGATAATTTGTAGGTACTGCATGATCTTTCCCTGGTTTCGGAATTGGTACAACTGTAGCTACACGCCAGCTCTCAGGACAGACCCCCGTTTCCCAATTATTGAAGATATCTAAAAGTGTTGACAGAGAACTGTTTGGCAGATGCTTAAGCATCTGATAATGAATTTCATCGGGGCCGGTTGCCGTATCATGTGATTTTTCAATGGCTTCAACGAGTTCGGATAAGTTAAAAGGTTTGTTATATTCTTCGTGATTAAGGGATTTAAAGTTTATATTTCTTTTCTCTTGGTCCTTTTTTAAATTTCTAAAAGTGTCGGAATAATTACGCGATGATGAATTTCTCAAGAATGTGCTCCCAATGGTATCTGGAATATCTTTTTTTGTTGAAGCTATTGTGTCAAATTCAGTATTTAAATGTGTAAAACTAGAAGACTTTGTTTTTCCTGCAATTTTTCGTACCATATCCCAAACCTTTTTAATGGGGGTTTTATAGTTCAATTTGGAGACATATTCTCTCCATGACTTTCGTTTGGAAGCTCGGATTGTTCGCCGAGCTTTAGCTCTAAAAACGTTTACGTCGTTTAGCTTTTCTGAAGTGGGATTTTTGCAGAACTTATTTAGAGCCTGTTTACGCTTCTTAATAGCTTCTTTACAGTCATTATTAAACCAAGGCTTGCTTTTCTTAGTATTTATGGAGGTCTTTGGAATGCATTGTTCTGATATATAAATAAGTGTATCTGTGAAATCAGAAACAATGTCGGATGATTCATTAAAATGATCAACTGATAACTCTTCTTCACATAAATTATGGAATAATTCCCAGTCGGCTTTATTCATTTTCCATTTCTGGTTACAGTCCTCATCTGGTTCGTTTACGCTCTCAATTATAACAGGGAAGTGATCGCTTCCGCACTGATCATCATGAACAGACCAGTCATAGTCCAAGAAGAGAGATGGGTGACACAAAGAGAGATCTAAAGAAGACAAATGACCTGTCGCAGGGTGAAGGTAAGTATAAGATTTATCATTCATCAAGCAAAGATCGCTCTTTGCAATAAAATCTTCGATAAGTGCTCCTCTATTATTGATATCTTTACAGCCCCAAAGAATATTGTGACCATTGAAGTCGCCAACTGAAAGATATGGCGATGGAAGTTGACTCAGCAATGAGTCAAGATGTTCGGGCTTTAAAGAAAATGAGGGTGGGATATATAGAGAGCAAATTGTAGTTTCTTTATCCAGAGAAACCGATACTGCTACAGCTTGTAGGTCTGTTTTTAATTTGATCTCTCTTTGTGGTAAACATGATTTAACAAAAATTGAACTGCCACCAGATGGTTTGTTGCAATCAGAATAGATATAGTTATATGTATTGAAACCCCTGACATCTATGTTGTCATCAGTTTTTAAAAAAGTTTCTTGCAAACAAAAAACCGATGGGTTTAATAACGAAATAAGTAATGAGAGTTCGTTAAAATTTGATTTAAGACCTCGACAATTCCATTGTATTATTTTGTGTTTAAAATCCATTTTATGAAGAGATTAAGACTAGCAACTATTTTGGAGCTGCAATTGGTGATATCGATCTGCTACCACCAGCTCGTGGTGTTGCTGACCTCGATCTGTTATTGCCACTTGGTGATGATGGAGTTTCAGCGAACTCCATATCACTATCACTCAAAGATCCGAATCTTTTCTGAAATTTAATATTGTCTCTTTCCATTTTACGTTGTCTGTTTTTGAGACAATTGGTGATGTTTTTTATTCGGATCTTCCGATCCCTTATTAGTTCGACCTGAGTCGAGTTTCTCTTTTACGTGCGGCGCTGGCTTCGGTACGGTCGCTGTCGACCGATCCGAAGCAACCTGGATTGCGCCATTTGATAAATTGGTTGAACTTTGTGGTGCTTGAGTGGGTTTACTCCAAGCACCAGATTTTTTCAGTTCAGCTATGTATGAATCAGCAGTCTGTGTTGCGGAGCTGGTACATTTTACACCAGCACCCTTTGTGATGCTGGCAAAACTGGTGGATGGTGTTATGTATCGCTCTTCGACAATTTTCCGCGCTTCTGGGAATGTTATCCCCCTTTGGTATTTGACGGTGAGTATTTCTTTTTCTTTTTTCCATGCCGGACAGTCTCGGGAGAAAACAGCATGTTTGTCATCACAATTTACGCTTTTGGGTTCATTTTTGCAGTTGAGGTGATTATCAACATGCTTTTCTTCACCACAATTAGGACAGAGTTTTTTCCTCTGACATCTGCTTTCGTGATGGCCAAAAGCCTGACAAGAGTAACATCGAAGAGGGTTTGGGATGTATACCTCTACGTTAATGGAAAGATATGCTACTTTGATTTTCTTGGGTATAATTGGTGTATTAAAAGTCAACACATAATAGAAGTAAAACAAAGATCAGGAATTGATACAATTAACTAACTCCACCCATAAAAGACACCAAAGGGAAAGAAATACAAACATTAAGCGACCAGACCATAATGGAAACCTAAACAAAGGAAGGCCATAAGGACAGTTACTTTCCCACAAAATGGCCATATGACCATCCAAAATTAAAAGACACAAGTGATACACACAGTTAGTAACAAACAACAACATAAATAAATCGCCACAGAAGAGCCGCCTTGGAACGGTCGGCGGAAGATTTCCACTTGGGGGCTTAAATCGATTTTACGTGGCCACAATCCTCGCCCTTACTTCCGTCGCGATTTAGACAAATAATTTGTTCAGTCCGCATGAAGGCCTCCTAACTCATCAGTGCAACATCTCCGTGAACACAAAAATCAAGAACAACAGAGGTGAGACAACGGTGAGGACTCGACAGTAAGAAACCACTGAAATGCTGGAGCAAAAGAAATCCAACAGTTAGACTCCGATGAGCCCGACCAGAGACAGAGCATCAGGCACCAACCAGCATTATCTCTCTAATTTTCAATAAGCCTTTACGTTGGAGCCGTCATAGAATCTGAGGCCTGACCCACCGGCGTGCAATTAAAGAGGGAAGCAAAGTTGCCAACCGTGATTGGGTTAACTACCATGCATGCAGTCTGTCGTATAATATCCATGTTGTACCCAATCTTTTAAGATCGAAGAATGATTTTACGAAATTGGGTGCTGAAGTCATTGCGGTTATATATTTTTCTGAATTTGTATACTAAGTCACCATAAAATTCGGGTTCCGATAGACCTTGTTGCAGAAGAGATTTAAGTCCAATATTGAATTTTGAAATTAAATCAGAATGGCGTCTATAAAATTTTGAAAAGGCTTTGCGTAGTTTATGGTACCGATAACCCTGATTAAGGAGTTTAGCCGTTAATAATTTATTACGAGTGTTGAAGTCAGTTACATGACTACACACTCTAGCAAATCGAATTAATTGCGAAATATAAACGCCATAGTATGGCGCACGAGGAACATCACCACCCAAAAAAGGAAAATTTACAATCTAAGTTGCTGTTGGTTTTAGTACACCATTTCTACGGACTTTGATGTTACGAACACCAATTACTCCTTGTGCCTTCAGGTTATCAATGATCTCTTCGTCTGAACAAGGACGCAGTTCTGGACTGCGAATCACTCCTTTAGATGAGTTTAGTGTGTTGTGAAGAGATATTTTTACTGAAAGATCAAAGAGCTTTTTGGTGGCGAGCAGGCTCTGTCTCTGGTCGGGCTCATCGGAGTCTAACTGTTGGTTTTCTTTTGCTCCAGCATTTCAGTGGTTTCTTGCTGTCGAGTCCTCACCGTTGTCTCACCTCTGTGGTTCTTTGATTTTTGTGTTCACGGAGATGTTGCACTGATGAGTTAGGAGGCCTTCATGCGGACTGAACAAATTATTTGTCTAAATCGCGACGGAAGTAAGGGCGAGGATTGTGGCCACGTAAAATCGATTTAAGCCCCCCAGTGGAAATCTTCCACTGACCGTTCCAAGGCGGCTCTTCTGTGGCGATTTATTTTATGTTGTTGTTTGTTACTTACTGTGTGTATCACTTGTGTCTTTTAGTTTCGGATGACCATATGGCCATTTTGTGGGAAAGTAACTGTCCTTATGGCCTTCCTTTGTTTAGGTTTCCATTATGGTCTGGTCGCTTAATGTTTGTATTTCTTTCCCTTTGGTGTCTTTTATGGGTGGAGTAAGTTAATTGTATCAATTCCTGATCTTTGTTTTACTTCTACTTTACAACTTGCTGTTTTCTCTCGAGTTCCAAGAGAAGGTCACCTGATTTGAGTGATTTAATACTCTTTGGGTGTCCGGCTATGGCGTTAATACATTTCTCGATTACAAAGGGAGAAAGGCTTGACACAGTTCGAGTATCGTCAAGCGACGTGACGACCAAGAAACGCGGAACATTGTCAAAGTTTGGTTCAGCAGACTGCTGACTCGATTGTGGACTTGACTGCTGACTGGATTTTTGACTGTGTTCATCCGATTCGGATGAATCCTCGTCTTTTTTACGTTTAGGTGCGTTGCGGTTAGGTGCGTGGTTGCGGTTATGTTTTTTTCCATTACCCATAAGAAAAAAATCCTAGTTTCGTCCCAAGTGCTCTCCGCCCTCCGTGATGGAGTGGTTATCCAACTCGCAGGTGTTAGAGATACACGTGAGATATACTCGTATAAACAAAATGCCTACACGATTGATCCGTTAAGCCACCGCCTTCTAGAGATAAAAAGACAGAAAAGGGTAAGGTAAATGGGCATATGGTTGGTATCAGGAAAGATACAAAAAGAGTTGAAGAGAAAGCAAAGTGATATCTCTAGGGCTCGGCGTGACCAGCCGATTGACCGTGCCGGACCGCACGGCCACCCGTCTACACCGAAAAGCCAGGCCAAAGAGGCGTGTTGGGCACCTGAAGCACCGCCACCTCAGGTAACCCTCAACCTCAAGAATCCCTTCTTCCGGCTTACAGGACGCCACCCACGGCAAACGGATGGTACTTCCTTTAGCTCTTCCCAGTGGGCACAAAGACCACAGCGGCAATGTGCCCAGTGGGAATTGAGCCCCCAGGGCCACGGCAAGGCAGGAAGTCTAATACCTGGGGGACTTAGACATGTAGTCTTTGAATGATGAGGGGAAAAGCGAAGATAAATCTCAGATGGTTCTATCAACTGACAACTTATTATACCCCCGGCGTATGCCATGGGGGTATATAGTTTTTGTCTTTTCCGTCTGTTTGTCTGTCCGTAAACAATTATTTTGTGTCAAAGATATCTCAGGAACTGCTTCACATAGAAACTTGAAATTTTGCACACATGATCAGTATGACTACTTGTATTGTGGGAAAGAAAATGGCCTTTTAGAGTTATTTCCCTTTGTAGTTCGGCACTGGCCGGGGGTATACGTGCCCCACTGGGCACTTTTGTCTAGTTGGATAGGACTTTGAAAGTACAAAGTAGAAGTAAAACAAAGATCAGGAATCGATAGAATTAACTTACTCCACCCATCAAAGACACCAAAGGGAAAGAAACACAAACATTAAGCGACCAGACCATAATGGAAACCTAAACAAAGGAAGGCCATAAAGACAGTTACTTTCCCACAAAATGGCCATATGGCCATCCAAAATAAAAAGACACAAGTGATACACACAGTAAATAACAAAAACACCACAGAAGAACCGCCCTGGAACGGTCAGCGGAATGACCCCCACTGGGGGGCTTAAATCGATTTTACATGGCCACAATCCTCGCCCTTACTTCCGCCGCGATTTAGACAAATTCTTTGTTCAAATACTTTGTTTGCAAATGATGCACTTGCTGAAGTTTCTCAAAATATTTCAGGAAATGAACATATATACTCTTACACAACAGGTATTGATGAAATGAATAACAAGTCTTTCTCACAGACTGGCAAAGAATCTAGAGCCAGTAGCAATAATGTTTCTAATGAGGGATCCTTAAATCAAGTAGAAAGTGGCGAATCCTATGAAACTATTGAGTTGAAACAGACACTGTGTCCAGACCTTGATCCGACATTACCAGCAAAGTTCCGTTTTAAGAGAAATAATTGCAGCACCTTATTATGCCGGCATCCACCCCCAGCGTTTAGACAAGACAGTGACATTCATGTCCTTCAGAAGGTATTAGATGATATATTGTTAAAAGCAGGCTATCATGACAAGACACTAGCACATAAAAATGACAAAATATTATTTGGACAAGACAATAAGATAGGAAGCAATCTCATAGAACTGATTAAGCAGAAGAAAAGATATCAGTTATTTCTCCCAGAATTCCCTTTGCTGCATTAAAGAAAATCAAAAATAACAACACTGATAAGTGCATACTAGAATGCAGGACTTATCCAGCTGCTCCGTTACATGTTGGATGATGACAAAAAAGAATGGGCAAAGCTACTGAATCCTGCAGATATTGATCTGGCCAAAACTAAAGTGACTCTGTTATCAAAAGAACTACATCTGGCTTTCCTGGTCAGAATCATTCAGACACTCCCTTCTGAACAGGCTGGGAGTCTTATCAAATGTTTAAAGACCGGGAATCTAGATGAGACTGCTGCAGAATGGGATCTTGAATACAACACATTCATCAGAAATACTTTTCAACTCCATGTGGATATAATGAAACACTGTGATGAAGTTGTAGCAATAAAACTAGCTGAGCGTCTTGGTGGAGAAAATGGATACCATTTGCTGTTAGCTGCTTGTAAATCTTCTCTTTTATTCGCCTTCCTAAATGGTGCAACATACTATGCCCCTTTCTGCACTCACCTGTTACTCCAGCATTACTCAGCAGGACCGTTCTTCAGAAATATGAAATACAACCTGTTCTCTACTCCAAGTACACAAAACAATCCTAATATGTCTGGAGACACAAAGAGAGAGATGGACCACAGAGATGTCCTAAAAGGCTTCAGATCAGGGTCAACTTTGTCATCAGTGTCTGGGAGAATGGCTCTCATAGATCCCCTGAATGAGGTGCATCGTGTACGGAGGAAAACAAAAAAGGAGGAGATCAAGCTTGAAGATGACCTTGGTTTGACCACTACAACCCAAGACCTGACATTTATTTTTCCTCAGGCTGACCTCATACTAAAGCGAGGGGGTCTGTCTTTGAGAGAGGATTTGGTACCTTACAACGTGTATACCAAACAAGTAATTATATTACAGTGTTCCATCATTGACGGTGTGCAGTTAGGTGTGGGGTAGTTCCTGTTGGAGCGTTTCCTTCAGTAAGAGAATATATGCAATTTAATAGCAGAGTTGTTGGGCTCAAAAGAAATAGATGGTCCTAAAGAACTTATTGAACAAGCCAGACGAAGTAAGGGGACGACTATCAAAAGAACTACTAAAAAATCAGCTGTTGTGATGAAAAGCACGAGCCAGGTGAGAGAAGACAATGGTTAGAATACTAATGCAAGCTTACCATCTTAGCTCTGCTATGAATACCTGTCAGGCATTTGTCAAAACTGACTACAGCAAACCAAAGGTAGCCAAATCTTCAGGTATGCAACGTGCCCTTCTTAAACTTCTGTTCATCTCTTCCAGCTCTTTGGATCAGTCGGAAATACATCAACTCATATCTTTGAATCAGAAAAGCATGCCAGAACACATAGACTCAAACATCCGGGCAGCAACGGTGGAATTCGCAGGAGTGAATTCAAAACAATGGCAAATAAAGGCAAACTCTATGTAAATGCTATTGCAAATTCAGTTTTACAGCCAATTCTGCAGATGTGTCCTCATCTTAATTATTTAGTGATTTGTGAAGAGATGTATTCATACACACCCGATGACTTCAAGTAGAAGTAAAACAAAAATCAGAAATTGATACAATTAACTTACTCCACCCATAAAAGACACCAAAGGGAAAGAAATACAAACATTAAGCGACCAGACCATAATGGAAACCTAAACAAAGGAAGGCCATAAGGACAGTTACTTTCCCACAAAATGGCCATATGGCCATCCAAAACCAAAAGACACAAGTGATACACACAGTAAGTAACAAACAACAACATAAATAAATCGCCACAGAAGAGCCGCCTTGGAACGGTCAGTGGAAGATTTCCACTGGGGGGCTTAAATCCTCGCCCTTACTTCCGTCGCGATTTAGACAAATAATTTGTTCAAGGCCTGTTCAAGAGAACAGCGGAAAAGAAGGACCATACCACCATCTCACATCTGAAGTCAGGTGATGACATAATAAGTGACAATGTCTTCTGTCAAAAAGCAGTTGTAGATACTGAGGGAAAAAAACTGATCAGCAACTTCCTTGCTAAGAACGTCCATCTTGTCAATCTTAAAAGCTCTGTCAAGCTAGATATTGACAGAGGCTTCCAAAGGATAACCCTTTTATAGAACATATTTAACTTCACTACAGCTGGTGTGTGGGAATGTGTGGTGGCGGTAAAACGTCTCCCTGCCCTACATCATAGTGTAGATTATATTTTCTTGTCCTTTTGGATCATTGACTCCATTGTGGAATTATCTGAGGGTCACTGATGAGGCCTAATTGGCCGAAACTAGCTAGTCTGGCCTAGAAAACATGTACACTCCACATTTTTTACTTCTGTAGTGTATTCCTTGCTTCCAAAGGATAACCCTTTTATAGAACATATTTACATGTTGATAAAGCATGTGTATGTCAGCCAGAAGATCTTCATTGCAGCTGCCTCACTTATGCCACTCCGATTAGGTGAACATTCGATTCACAGTCACTTAATATGTTGAAAAGCTTACTGCTTTCAAACAGCGAAAAGGTGAAGCTGAAATGGCCCAGATGGATTGGCTTTTTAATTATTTAGATTTCTAGAACCAGGACAGGCATTGGTTTCCTTTGTAACATCAGGTGACATTGATGTTGTTACGACCCATGTGTTTGCATTGAGTAGAATCTGGCCAAAGCGTGAAGATGGAAGGTACATGTATCCTGTTTAAGTGATACTGCAAAAACTTGCAAGGCACATAGATGTATACAGCATAACTGGCATTCTGGATGATGATGATGATTTCGTGTTTAACGACGCGTCAACCCTCTTTGTGGGTCATAAGCGTCAAACGGTTAATGGTTAAACGGCATGAATAATTATGATGATATTAAAAGTAAAAAGTCAGAATGATAATGTATAAAAATCTGAAACAGTTAAATCTTATGAAAAAGTCCAATTTCTTTTAAGAATAAAATAATATTATCAACAGGTACATCTCGAAACAGTTGTTGTAAAGTGTCAGCTTTGAAATATAAAATACGTGAGGGTGAAAAGTCAACACAGTCAATTAAGATATGTTTCACAGTGAATGGCTGATCACAACCTACACAAGAAGGTTGATCATCACAATTAAAAATATAAGAATGAGTAACTCTACTATGGCCGATGCGCAGTCGTGTTAATACTACGTCCTCTTTTCTGGAAAACTGTGGAGGAGAGCATTTTGTACTAACGACAGGTTTAATGGCATGGAGTTTGTTATTTATTGCACGGTCCCATTCGCCTTGCCATTCCGACAAGATGTATCGGTTAATAAATGGTTTAAAATTATTAAAGACACATTTTTTGATTGCATAACACCCTAATGACCAGTTATTGAAGAAATCAGTTTTGAGATAAGATACATTATGGGTATTCTGACTGTCATACAGGTAGGGGATCAAGACAGGGTAATCAGTTACCTAGAGGCAATTAATACCTATTTTTTTACTTGTTTGATAACTATGTCCTGGTTTTGATATTAATGGAATGTATTCTTTTTTTTCATATATTTTATTTTTCGTCACCATTATTGATAATCATTACTAAAAACAGGCCTGTTGAAATATCTTGGTTAAATTTTACAACCAAAAAATGATAAAAGTCCTGATATCTTTAATATTCGGCTCAAACATATATTGTGGGTACGTTAGAACCTGTTTTTGAGTAGAAATCAGAGAAATAATGTAAAGCCCTCCAAATCCCAAATAAATAAATAAATGTTCATTGAATGATTAAATCGCGGTGCAAGTCGGACCGGCTATGCTTTTAAACCCTATTTGTTTTATTGGGTGACAGGGCTTGAGATGTCATTTCATCTCATTGTCGGGTAAAAGTCCCCAAAAAATTGAAAGCAACATCTCCAAAATGACCTATACAGTGTTGTCTGGGATGTTAAACCTCAAATCAAACGAACAAACACAATCTTGAATTAATAAATTCATTAAGTTTACTTCTTTTCAGATTTGAATCAATGAAACAATGACTGTCAGAGTTTTCCTTTACTTTTAAATAAAATAAAATAAAAATAAAAAAAGAAGTAATTTAAAACAACATTTTGTTGGAAACAATCTCAGTAAAAAATATACCATCACACAAGTTCCCCTTATAGAGCCTCCTTTTAAACATATCTCCCAGAGAGTCTCTGCTCATAATCACCTCATAATCACTTAGATAAGATAAACCTTTGATGTGCACTATGGTCCGAAGGACTTGATTATTGGAGATTATGTAACAGGCCACCCCTTTTATATAGAGAAAAAAATGTGTCTTTAAAAGGAATTTTAAAAACAGATGGATCAAGATTGAGCGATTCCTTTGCTTTCTTGTCAGCATATTCATTGCCGACAATGCCAATATGGCTCGGAAGCCAACAAAACAAGATTTGGTGTGTTTTAGAAATTTCATGATGTTTTTCGATCAATTTTTGAATTTGAGGATTTTTAGATGATGAATGGTCTAAAGCCTTAAGCACAGAAAGTGAATCAGAAAATATAATTGCTTTTTGAATTGTTGAAGAACTGATAAAATCTAAAGCTAGGTCTATTGCTTTGGCTTCAGCTGTAAAAATAGATGAACCATCTGGAAGGCGCATGGTTTTGTGCATATCTTTAGAAACATACGCACAGCCAACTTTATCTCCTTCTTTGGAACCATCAGTATAGACTTGCTGGTAATCATTGTAACGTGACTGCAGTACCTGAAAGTTTTGTTTGAGAAGTATTGGATTTGATTCGGATTTTTTTCCATCATGTGAGTCGAAAAGAATAGAAGGTTGTTTAATACACCAAGATGGAACTTCGGCCGTTTCATGTTTTTGAATATTTTTAAGGTCGATACCTGAATTTTCCAGCAGTGGTAAAATACGTAATCCAAAAGGTTTGATTGCTGTGGGTTTTGTTTCATACTTATCTACAAATTGAGGTGGAAATGAAATTTTGGATGCCGGGTTAGATGGATTTGCAGCAAGTCTGATAGCATTCTGAAGAGAAAGTTTCTCTCTGCGCGAGGTTAAAGATGGTTCACATGCTTCTACATAAAGGCTTAATACGGGAGAAGTACGGAAGGCTCCCATGGCCAGACGAAGGCCTTGGTGATGGATAGTATCCAAGAATTTCAAATAGGACTTTCTGGCAGAACCATAAACAACAGACCCATAATCTAATTTAGATCTTATTAAAGACCGGTAAAGATGTAATAAAGTATACCGATCTGCTCCCCAACTTGTATGAGCTAAAACTTTCAAAAGATTCAAAGCTTTTAAGCATTTCGCTTTAAGATATTTAATATGTGGAATAAAAGATAACTTTTGATCAAATATGACCCCAAGAAATTTGGCTTCTTCAACAACAGGAATTTGTGATCCGTATAAAAACAGGGAAGGATGTTCGTGTTTCTTCCGTAGTTTACAAAAATGAACACACTGCGTTTTTGACTTGGAGAACTTGAAACCATTTTTATCAGTCCATTCTTCTATTCTTTTTAAATTTTGTTGTAACTTTCGTTCAATTGTTTTCATATTTTTTGAACGGTAACATATACAAAAATCATCAACATACAATGAACAATCAGTTTTGTCGTCCAAACATTGTACAATATTGTTTATTTTGATGTTAAATAGCGTAGTTGAAAGAATACTACCCCGTGGGACACCCTGTTCTTGATCATAGAAATCTGACAGGGTAGACCCCACACGCACCTGAAACATGCGCTCCCCTAAAAAGCTTTCAATAAAACTGGGAAGTTTTCCTCTTAAGCCAATGTTATGTAGATCTGTCAATATTCCATAACGCCATGTTGTATCATATGCTTTCTCCAAGTCGAAAAAGACAGCCACTACGTGTTCTTTGTTAATAAAAGCATCTCGTATAAATGTTTCTAGTCTTATTAAATTGTCATTGGTACTACGTTCCGAACGAAAACCCGATTGATATTCTGAAATGAGGTTGTTGGACTCTAAGTACCAGACTAATCTCTTGTTTATCATTCTCTCCAATGTTTTACACAAACAACTTGTCAAAGCTATCGGACGATAATTTGTAGGTTCTGCATGATCTTTCCCTGGTTTCGGAATTGGTACAACTGTAGCTACACGCCAACTCTCAGGACAGACCCCCGTTTCCCAAATATTATTGAAGATATCTAAAAGTGTTGTAAGAGAACTTTTTGGCAGATGCTTAAGCATCTGATAATAAATTTCATCGGGGCCGGTTGCCGTATCATGTGATTTTTCAATGGCTTCAACGAGTTCGGATAAGTTAAAAGGTGTGTTGTATTCTTCGTGATTAAGGGATTTGAAGTTAAGATTTCTTTTCTCTTGGTTCTTTTTGAAATTTCTAAAAGTGTCAGAATAATTACGCGATGATGAATTTCTCAAGAATGTGTGACCAAGAGTATCTGAAATATCTTTTTTTGTTGAAGCTATTGTGTCAAATTCAGTATTTAAATGTGTAAAACTAGAGGATTTTGTTTTTCCTGAAATTTTTCGTACCATATCCCAAACCTTTTTAATTGGCGTTTTGTAGTTCAATTTGGAGACATATTCTCTCCATGACTTTCGTTTTGAAGCTCGGATTGTTCGCCGAGCTTTAGCTCTAAAAACTTTTACGTCGTTTAGCTTTTCTGAAGTGGGACTTTTGCAGAACTTATTTAGAGCCTGTTTACGCTTTTTAATAGCTTCTTTACAGTCATTATTAAACCAAGGCTTGCTTTTCTTAGTATTTGTGGAGGTCTTTGGAATACATTGTTCTGATATATTAATAAGTGTATCTGTGAAATCAGAAACAATGTCGGATGATTCATTTAAGTAATCAACTGTTAACTCTTCTTCACATAAATTATGGAATAATTCCCAGTCGGCTTTATTCATTTTCCACTTCTGGTTACAGTCTTCATCTGGTTCGTTTACGCTCTCAATTATAACAGGGAAGTGATCACTACCGCACTGATCATCATGAACAGACCAGTCATAGTCCAAGAAGAGAGATGGGTGACACAAAGAGAGATCTAAAGAAGACAAATGACCTGTCGCTGGGTGAAGGTAAGTATAAGATTTATCATTCATCAAGCAAAGATCGCTCTTTGCAATAAAATCTTCAACAAGTGCTCCTCTGTTATTGATATCTTTACAGCCCCATAGAATATTGTGACCATTGAAGTCGCCAACTAAAAGATATGGGGATGGAAGCTGACTCAGCAATGAGTCAAGATGTTCGGGCTTTAAAGAAAATGAGGGTGGGATATATAGAGAGCAAATTGTAGTTTCTTTATCCAGAGAAACCGATACTGCTACAGCTTGTAGGTCTGTTTTTAATTTGATCTCTCTTTGTGGTAAACATGATTTAACAAAAATTGAGCTGCCACCAGATGGTTTGTTACCATCAGAATAGATATAGTTGTATGTATTGAAACCCCTGACATCTATGTTGTCATCAGTTTTTAAAAAAGTTTCTTGCAAACAAAACACCGATGGGGTTAGTAGCGAAATAAGTAATAAGAGTTCATTATAATTCGATTTAAGACCTCGACAATTCCATTGTATTATTTTGTGTTTTAAATCCATTTTAAGGAGAGATATTTAAAGACTAGAAACTATTATGGAGGTGCAATTGGTGATATAGATCTGCTACCACCAGCTCGTGGTGTGGCAGACCTCGATCTGTTATTGCCACTTGGTGATGATGGAGTTTCAGTCAACTCCATATCACTGTCACTCAAAGATCCGAATCTGTTCTGAAATTTTATATTGTCTCTTTCCATTTTACGTTGTCTGTCTGTTTGTCTTTGAGACAATTGATGTTTTTTGATCGGATCTTGCGACCCCTTATTAGTTCGACCTGAGTCGGGTTTCTCTTTTACATTCGGCGCTGGCTTCGGTACGGTCGCTGTCGACCGATCCGAAGCAACCTGGATTGCGCCTTTTGATAAATTGGTTGAACTTTGTGGTGCTGGAGTGGATTTACTCCATGCACCAGACTTTTTCAGTTCAGCAATGTATGATTCAGCAGTCTGTGTTGCGGAGCTGGTACATTTTACACCAGCACCCTTTGTGATGCTGGCGAAACTGGTGGTTGGTGTTATGTATCGCTCTTCGACAATCTTCCGCGCTTCCGGGAATGTTATCCCCCTTTGGTATTTGACGGTAAGTATTTCTTTTTCTTTTTTCCACGCCGGACAGTCTCGGGAGAAAACAGCATGTTTGCCATCACAATTTACGCATTTGGGTTCATTTTTGCAGTTGAGGTGATTATCAACATGCTTTTCTTCACCACAATTAGGACAGAGTTGTTTTCTCTGACATCTGCTTTCGTGATGGCCAAAAGCCTGACAAGAAGAACATCTAAGAGGATTCGGGATGTATACCTCTACGTTAATGGAAAGATATGCTACTTTGATTTTCTTGGGTAGAATTGGTGTATTAAAAGTCAACACATAAGTTGCTGTTGGTTTTAGTACACCACTTCTACGGACTTTGATGTTACGAACACCAATAACCCCTTGATCTTTCAGGTTATCAATGATCTCTTCGTCTGAACAAGGACGCAGTTCTGGACTGCGAATCACTCCTTTAGATGAGTTTAGTGTGTTGTGAAGAGATATTTTAACCGAAAGATCAAAGAGTTTTTTGGTGGCGAGCAGGCTTACAACTTGCGGTTTTCTCTCGAGTTCCAAGAGAAGGTCACCTGATTTGAGTGATTTAATACTCTTTGGGTGCCCGGCTATGGCGACAATACTTTTCTCGATAACAAAGGGAGAAAGGCTTGACACAGTTCGTGTATCGTCAAGCGACGTGACGACCAAGAAACGCGGAACATTGTCAAAGTTTGGTTCAGCAGACTGCTGACTTGATTGTTGACTTGACTGCTGACTGGAATTTTGACTGTGTTCATCCGATTCGGATGAATCCTCGTCTTTTTTACGTTTAGGTGCGTTGCGGTTAGGTGCGTGGGTGCGGTTGTGTTTTTTTCCATGAGCCATGAGAAAAAATTCCTAGTTTCGTCCCAAGTGCTCTCCGCCCTCCGTGGAGCCCTACAAGGGAACACCATAATGGAGTGGTTATCCAACTCGCAGGTGTTAGAGATACACGTGAGATATACTCGCATAAACAAAATGCCTACACGATTGATCCGTTTTGCCACCGCCTTCTAGAGATAAAAAGACAGAAAAGGGTAAGGTAAATGGGCATATGGTTGGTATCAGGAAAGATACAAAAAGAGTTGAAGAGAAAGCAAAGTGGTATCTCTAGGGCTCGGCGTGACCAGCCGATTGACCGTGCCGGACCGCACGGCCACCCGTCTACACCGAAAAGCCAGGCCAAAGAGGCGTGTTGGGAACCTGAAGCACCGCCACCTCAGGTAACCCTCAACCTCCAGGATCCCTTCTTCCGGCTTACAGGACGCCACCCACGGCAAACGGGTGGTACTTCCTTTAGCTCTTCCCAGTGGGCACAAAGACCACAGCGGCAATGTGCCCAGTGGGAATTGAGCCCCCAGGGCCACGGCAAGGCAGGAAGTCTAATACCTGGGGGCTGGCATTCTGGAACACCTAGAGAATAAATACTTGGATAAGGAAACAGGAATTAAGATTGCCCTAGGATTGTGTCTTGGTGGGAATGATTTATTCCGAAGTTACACGGCCGTTCTCATGAGAAAATACTGGTTCAGAGTTTGAATACCAGATTTCTAATCAGATTGTTCATCTTTCCCAGACCTGAATTAGAAGTCAAGATGGATCTGATGACATACATTGACTTTGTCAAGTATTTATACTGTCCAAAAAGGCTGGAACCAGCCAAAACCTGTCTGGAACAGGTTCGTTTGGCCACTATCAGTGTGCGAAAATCCAAGATGATGATGATTTCGTGTTTAACGACGCGGCAACCCTCTTTGTGGGTCATAAGCATCAATCGGTTAATGATCAAAATGTATGTAGAATAATGGGGATATTGAAAGTTAAAAAAGTCAATGATAATGTATAAAAATCTGAAACAAAGTTAAATCTTATGAAAAAGTCCAATTTCTTTTACGAATAAAATAATATTATCAACAGGTACATCTTGAAACAATTGTTGCAGAGTGACAGCGTTGAAGTATAAGTCACGGGTCTGTGAAAAGACTACACATTCCATTAAGATATGTTTCACAGTAAATGGCTGATCACAGCCTACACAGGAAGGCTGTTCATCACCATTTAAAATATAAGAATGAGTAATTCTGGTATAGCCAATGCGTAGTCTTGTAAATACTACATCCTCTTTCATGGAAAACTGTGGAGGAGAGCATTTTGTTCCAACGACAGGTTTAATGGCATGGAGTTTGTTATTTATTGTACGGTCCCATTCGCCTTGCCATTCCGACAAGATGTATCCGTTGATAAATGGTTAAAATTATTAAAAGGAATTTTATAAGCAGACGGATCAAGATTGAGCGATTCCTTTGCTTTCTTGTCAGCATATTCATTGCCGACAATGCCAATATGGTTAGGAAGCCAACAAAACAAGATTTGGTGTGTAAAAGAAATTTCATGATGTTTTTCGATCAATTTTTGTATTTGAGGATTTTTAGATGATGAATGGTCTAAAGCCTTAAGAACAGAAAGTGAATGAGAAAATATAATTGCTTTTTTAATTGTTGAAGAACTGATAAAATCTAAAGCTAGGTCTATTGCTTTGGCTTCAGCTGTAAAAATAGATGAGCCATTTAGAAACATACGCACAACCAACTTTATCTCCTTCTTTGGAACCATCAGTATAGACTTACTGGCAATCATTGTAACGTGACTGCAGTACCTGAAAGTTTTGTTTGAGTAGTATTGGATTTGATTCGGATTTTTTGCCATCATGTAAGTCGAACACAATAGAAGTTTGTTTAATACACCAGGATGGAACTTCGGCGGTTTCATGTTTTTGAATATTTTTAAGCTCGATACCTGAATTTTCTAACAGTGGTAATACACGTAATCCAAAAGGTTTGATTGCTGTGGGTTTAGTTTCGTACTTATCTACAAATTCAGGTGGAAATTAAATTTTGAATGCCGGGTTAGCTGGATTAGCAGCAAGTCTGATACAAACTGAAGAGAAAGTTTCTCTCTGCGCGAAGTTAAAGATGGTTCACCTGCTTCCACATAAAGGCTTTATACGGGGGAAGTACAGAAGGCTCCCATAGCCAGACGAAGGCCTTGGTGATGAACAGTATCCAAAGATTTTAAATAAGACTTTCTGGCAGAACCATAAACAACAGACCCATAATCTAATTCAGATCCTATTAGAGACCGGTAAAGATGTAATAAAGTGCACCGATCTGCTCCCCAACTTGTATGAGCTAAAACTTTCAAAAGATTCAAAGCTTTTAAGCATTTCGCTTTAAAATATTTAATATGGGGAATAAAAGATAACTTTTGATCAAATATGACCCCAAGACATTTGGCTTCTTCAACGACAGGAATTTGTGATCCGTATAAAAACAGGGAAGGATGGTTGTGATTCTTACGTAGGTTACAAAAATGAACACACTGAGTTTTCGACTTGGAGAACTTGAAACCATTTTATCAGACCATTCTTCTATTCTTTTTAATTTTGTTGTAACTTTCGTTCAATTTTTTTCATATTTTTTGAACGGTAACATATACAAAAATCATTAACATACAATGAACAATCGGTTTTGTCGGCTAAACATTGTACAATACTGTTTATTTTGATGTTAAATAGCGTAGTTGAAAGAATACTACCCTGTGGGACACCCTGTTCTTGATCATCTGAAACGGTAGATCCCACACGCACCTGAAACATGCGCTCCCCTAAAAAGCTTTCAATAAAACTGGGAAGTTTTCCTCTTAAGCCAATGTTATGGAGATCTTCAATAATTCATAACGCCATGTTGTATCATATGCTTTCTCCAAGTCGAAAAAGACAGCTACTACGTATTCTTTGTTAATAAAAGCATTTCGTATAAAGGTTTCTAGTCTTATTAAATTGTCGTTAGTACTACGTTCCGAACGAAAACATGACTGATATTCTGAAATGAGGTTGTTGTACTCTTAAGTACCAGACTAACCTCTTGTTCATCATTCTCTCCAATGTTTTACACAAACATTTTGTCAAAGCTATCGGACGATAATTTGTAGGTTCTGCACGAGCTTTCCCTGGTTTTGGAATGGGTACAACTATAGCTAAACGCCAGCTCTCAGGACAGACCCCCGTTTCCCAAATTTTATTAAAAATATATAACAAGGCAACGCAAGCGTAGCATCCCCTCGCAACTGCATACCATTCATTAACATGAAAATCCATTGTGACCTTGACCTTTGACCCCTGACCTTGAAATTCAATAGGGTTCATCCTCTGTACATGGTGAACATTTGTGGAAGATTTGATGCTTCTACGATGAATACTGTAACTGCATACCATTCATTAACATGAAAATCCATTGTGACCTTGACCTTTGACCCCTGACCTTGAAATTCAATAGGGTTCATCCTCTGTACATGGTGAACATTTGTGGAAGGTTTGATGCTTCTACAATGAATACTGTGTCTTCTATCCTGCTCACAAGGTTTTCAAGGTCAAGTCCATTGTGACCTTGACCTTTGACCCCTGACCTTGAAATTCAATAGGGTTCATCCTCTGTACATGGTGAACATTTGTGGAAGGTTTGATGCTTCTACGATGAATACTGTGTCGTCTATCCTGCTCACAAGGTTTTCAAGGTCAAGTCCATAGTGACCTTGACCTTTGATCCCTGACCTTGAAATTCAATAGGGTTCATCCTCTGTACATGGTGAACATTTGTGGAAGGTTTGATGCTTCTTCAATGAATACTGTGTCGTCTATCTTGCTCACAAGGTTATCAAGGTCAAGTCCATTGTGACCTTGACCTTTGACCCCTGACCTTGAAATTCAATAAGGTTCATCCTCTGTACATGGTGAACATTTGTGGAAGGTTTGATGCTACTACGATGAATACTGTGTCGTCTATCCTGCTCACAAGGTTTTCAAGGTCAAGTCCATTGTGACCTTGACCTTTGACCCCTGACCTTGAAATTCAATAGGGTTCATCCTCTGTACATGGTGAACATTTGTGGAAGGTTTGATGCTTCTACAATGAATACTGTGTCGTCTATCCTGCTCACAAGGTTTTCAAGGTCAAGTCCACTGTGACCTTGACCTTTGACCCCTGACCTTGAAATTCAATAGGGTTCATCCTCTGTACATGGTGAACATTTGTGGAAGGTTTGATGCTTCTACGATGAATACTGTGTCGTCTATCCTGCTCACAAGGTTCCGGACAGACACACACACAGAAACACGGACACACAGACACACACACACACGGACGCACGGCACAGATGCTATATCCCCATTCGCAACTTTGTTGCGAGGGGATAAAAATGCTGAGAGAGACTTTTTTGGCAAATGCTTAAGCATCTGATAATGATTTTCATCGGGGCCGGTTGCCGTATCATGTGATTTTTCAATGGCTTCAACTAGTTCGGATAAGATGAAAGGTTTGTTGTATTCTTCGTGATTGAGGGATTTAAAGTTTATATTTCTTTTCTCTTGGTTCTTTTTGAAATTTCTAAAAGTGTCAGAATAATTTCGCGATGAATTTCTCAAGAATGTGCTAGCAAGAGTATCTGAAATATCTTGTTTAGTTGAAGCAATTGTGTCAAATTCAGTATTTAAATGTGTAAGACTAGAGGACTTTGTTTTTCCTGAAATTTTTCGTACCATATCCCAAGCCTTTTTAATGTTTGTAGTTCAATATTGAAACATATTCCCTCCATGACTTTCGTTTTGAAGCTCGGATTGTTCGCCGAGCTTTAGCTATAAATACTTTTACACTGTTTAGTTTGTCTGTAGTTTGTTGGTGTTTAGCAGGCTTACCACTTGCTGTTTTCTCTCGACGTCCAAGAGAAGATCACCCGATTTGAGTTGTTTTATACTCTTAGGGTGTCCGGCAATGGAGAGAATACTTTTCTCGATGACAAAAGGGGAAAGGCTAGATACAGTTCGTGTATCGTCAAGCGACGTGACGACCAAGAAACGCGGAACATTGTCAAAATTTGGTTCAGCAGACTGCTGACTAGATTGTTGACTTGACTGCTGACTGGATTGTTGACTGTGTTCATCCGATTCGGATGAATCCTCTTGTTTTTTACGTTTAGGTGCGTTGTGGTTAGGTGATTTGCGGTTATGTTTTTTTTCCATTTGCCATAAGGAAAAATCCTAGTTTCGTCCTAAGTGCTCTCCGCCCTCCATGGAGCCCTTCAAGGGAACACCATAATGGAGTGGTTATCCAACTCGCAGGTGTTAGAGATACACATGAGATATACTCGTATAAACAAAATGCCTACACGATTGAACCGTTTAGCCACCGCCTTCTGGAGATAAAAAGACAGAAAAGGGTAAGGTAAATGGGCATATGGTTGGTATCATTTTGTGGGAAAGTAACTGTCCCTATGGCCTTCCTTTGTTTAGGTTTCCATTATGGTCTGGTCGCTTCATGTTTGTGTTTCTTTTCCTTTGGTGTCTTTAATGGGTGGAGTAAGTTAATTGTATCGATTCCTGATCTTTGTTTTACTTCTACTTTGCATATCAGGGCTGTTTTGCTTGTGCCATGTGGCGGCTGTTAAAGGTCTCCCCGTACATACATTTAATGCTCTTATTTTTCCAATCCTCAGGGATTGCTTATGTTGGTTGGCGCCTGATGCTCCGTCTTTGGTCGGGTCCCTCGGAGTCTAACTGTTGGTTTCCTTTTGCTCCAGCAATTCTGTTGTTCTATGCTGTTGAGTCCTCAACCTTGTTTCATCTCTGTAGTTTTTTTATTTGTTTGTTATCGGAGATGTTACACTGATGAGTTAGGAAACCTTTATGCGGACTAAACACAAGAATTCCGCCGAAGGCTATGTCGCGCCTGTGGGGGCGCAAGTCATCGAACCATGATATGTAGGCCAAGGTCAAACATAGATGCTTGCACAAAAGATTCCATTCTCAAATGCAAGCTTGTACTAAGTTTAACTAATGAAGCTCTAATAATTCTTGAGAAATGAACTTGACCATTAGGGTGAATGCTAGGGTGGTCGCAATATTTTACAAAGTCAGTGAACCATGAAATTTAGGTCGTCAAATATGGATGCTTGCATTTTAGTTGCCTTCCCCAGATTCAAGTTTGCACCAACTATCATTAATGAAGCTCTTCTAAATCTTGAGAAATAAACTTGAGCTTTAGGGTGAACGCTATGGTGGTTGCAATATTTTACAAAGTCAGTGAACCATGAAATTTAGCTCAAGGTTAAATATGGATGCTTGCATTTAAGTTACCATCCGCAGATACAAGTTTTTTCCAAGTACCATTTATAAAGCTCTTATAGTTCTTGAGAAATAAACTTGACCATTAGGGTGAACGCTAGGGTGGTCGCAATATTTTACAAAGTCAGTGAACCATGAAATGTAGGCCAATGTCATATATGGATGCTTGCATGTAAGTTGTCATCCCCAGATACAAGTTTGTACCACATATCATTAATGAAGCTCTTATAGTTCTTGAGAAAAAAACTTGACCATTAGGATGAACGCTAGGGTGGTCGCAATATTTTACAAAGTGAACCATGAAATGTAGGTAAAGGTCATATATTGATGCTTGCATGTAAGTTGTCATCCCCAGATACAAGTTTGTACCAAATATCATTAATGAAGCTCTTGACCATTAGGGTGGTCGCAAATGTTGACGCCTTGACGAACGAACGAACGGACGGAAAACCGGTCGCCTATATCTCGCCATGCTAATAGCAGGCGTTACAAAAATTAGTGTATACCGCGACAGAAGTAAGGGCGAGGATTATGGCCATGTAAAATCGATTTAAGCCCCCCAGTGGAATTCGTTCCACTGACCGTTCCAAGGCGGTTCTTCTGTGGCGGTTTATTTATGTTGTTGTTTGTTACTTACTGTGTGTATCACTTGTGTCTTTTTTATTTTGGATGGCCATTTGGCCATTTTGTGGGAAAGTAACTGTCCTTATGGCCTTTGTTTTGGTTTCCATTATGGTCTGGTCGCTTCATGTTTGTGTTTCTTTCCCTTTGGTGTCTTTGGTGGGTGGAGTAAGTTAATTGTATCGATTCCTGATCTTTGTTTTACTTCAACTTAGTCCTACGCGGCTAATCAGTACTCATGTATTTCAGCTCTGCGTGGAAGCATCATGCAGGCATATCTATGACCTATACAGTTTTAATGGCGACGCTTAACCTCAAATCTAACAAACAAATACATTATTATCATTATTAACTAAAATTAAATAATCATTATTCTGTTAATTGTTTTGCGCACTGTTATTTAAATTTCGGTGTTATCAAGTTAATGGTTTCACAATTTCGATTTAAATTAGATTTGATAATTTGTGAAAATTACCCACACTTGTTTAGCAAACTGGCTTTAAAGCGGTGTTTCAAACAAGAAATTTACGAAGATGTTGCCGAAAAAGAAAGCAAACAACAGATGAAGTTTTTGAGTAAAGGCAATTACCTCTGAAATATATTTATATATATACAGCGATAAATTTATATACACTTTACCACGGCCTCCTCGAACTCGATCTTGAGTCCCTAGGGAAAAAATATATATATTTGGGATAATTGTCTTATACCTGTGGACACAAAACCGTTCAAACTTTGATGAGATTCATTTCATTTTGACTTGAAACATCATTCAATCTATCCTAACATCATATCAGTCAACTGCCAGACAGAAATAAATTCAAAACACAAGGTGGTGAATATTTCATTGCTGTCTCCTGCACCGTCCAATCAACATACAGCTCAAATGTCAATCAGAAATTGTTTGCCAAAATGAGACCAATCAATTGCTTGATCTAGTTTTAGAATTCTTTGATGAATGACATTTGCTTGTCAAACTAATTGATGCAAAGAGTTTCATTGACTGTTTGAACGCTTTTGTGTCCACATGTGTATTTGATATCGAAAAGAGGCGATTCTAATGTGTATACACACAACACAGATTTATTTTGAAGAAAATTGAAAAGATTCCATATTAAGCCTTCTGACCAAGGCTCCAGGATCATCACGCCTTGGTGACTCGAACTACCCTAGTCTCGAACAAATTTTATGGTCCCAAACGTGTTCGAACCATTGAAGTTCGACTGTATATAGCATTCAAAATGGCCTTGTCATCCAAACTGGCAAAAATATTTGTTCAGTGTGTCAGCAGACAAGCAAGACGGGTTGTATTTATTGCGAGGTCAGTTCTCTCTCTCTCTCTCTGCGATAATGATGATTTCGTGTTAAACGACGCTTCAACCCTCTTTGTGGGACATATTCGTCAATCGGTTAATGATCAAAAGGTATGTAGTATTAAAAGTTAAACAAACAAGATGACCAAGATGGTAATGTATCGCTCACCTGAGCTAACAGATTCAAAGTTTCAGGAAGTGCCAACCTTTACTGAAGGATTTATTGGAGGACATGGTGATGACATGGTAAGCATTTTCTGCAATCAAGTAGAATGCAACTATGATAAATCAGCTGACCTCACCGGCTTTCAAACTCACTCAATCTTTTATTCCTGACTTGCTTATTTGTAACTTTCAAGAAGATCCGATATAAAATGAAGGGGCTATGGTGAGGGCAAGATCAAAATTAGCAATTAACTGCTGCAATCAAAGGGATGTTATTCTATGATAAATAGGCAAACCTCACGAGTTTTCAAACTCCTCCGAGCTTTTCTGCCTGACTTACTTGTTTGTAAGTTTCATGAAGATCCGATCAAAACTGAAGGGGCAACAGTGATGACAAGGTCGAAAATAGGCATTTTCAGCCAAGCTGGGGACATAACTCCATGATTAATTGATTGGCATTGCTAGTTTTCAAACTTGTCTGAGCTTTTATCTCTGACTTACTAACATATAAATTTCAAAAAAGAAGGTAAAAAAGAGGCATTTTCTGCAATCTAAGGGATATAACTATATGATAAAAAGGCTGACCTCTTCAGTTCACGAACTCATCCATTTTATCCGACTTACTAACATGTAAGTTTCAAGAAGATCCAATAAAATTGAAGGAGTTGTCAAAAAATAGACATTTTCTGTGATTAAGGGGGACAAAACGCTGTGAAATATAGGCTGACCTCACCAATTTTTTAATTCTGCAGAGGTTTAATCCCTTACTTACTTACATATAAGTTTCAAGACGAGCCAATGAAAACTGAAGGTGGCTATGGTGATGACAAGGTCAAAAATAGGCATTTTTAGCAGTAAACGGGATGTAATTCTATGATAGATAAGCCAACTCGTCAGTTTTCGAACTCATACAAGCTTTTATCCCTGACTTACTTGTTTGTAAGTTTCAAGAAGATCCGTTCAAACCTGAAGGGCTACGGTGATGACAAGATCAAAACTAAGCATTTTCGGCAAAGTAGTGGACAAAACTTATAACCGACATCGCTAATTTTCGAACTTATCCAAGCTTTTTACCCCAACTTATTTGTATGTAAGTTTCAGGAAGATCCGGTCAAAACTGAAGGGGCTCGTTGATGACAAGGTCAAAAATGGGCCGACTTGGCAAGTTTTCGAACTCATCCAAGTTTTTATCCCCAGCCACATTGCATATAAGTTTCAGAAAGATCCGATCAAAACTGAAGGGGCTACGGTGATGACAAGGTCAAAAATCGACATTTTCAGCAATAGAAGCGAGATAACTCTATGACAAATGGGCCGACTTGGCCAGTTTTCGAACTCATCCGAGTTTTTATCTCCAGCCACCTTACATATAAGTTTCAAAAAGATCTGATCAAAACTGAAGGGGCTACGTTGATGACAAGGTCTAAAATCGGCATTTTCAGCAATTAAAGGCACTCTATGATTAATGTGCCGACATGGTCAGAAGTCGGAGTCACCCGAGGTTTTATTCCCAGGCACCTAACAAATAAGTTTCAGAAAGATCCGATCAAAACTGAATGGGTTACGGTGATGACAAGGTCAAAATTTGGAATTTTTAGCAAGGGGCTACGTTGATGACAAGGTAAACAAGAGGCTCAATGAGCCTAAACCGCTCACCTGAGGAACTTAAGTTTTAACAATTCACAGACTTGACTACTAAATCTGCTGATAGAATCCAGCCCATTGACCCTTACAGGATATAAGTCATCATTATTGCATTGCATTCCAACTTTGAGACTTCTAGCTTCTATAGTTCCTGAGAAATCTTTGACGAAAATTTAACATTGGTCAAAATGGAGAGAAAGAAGAATGAAAGAACAGATGAACAAATAAGCTGAGAAAGCCCAATGTCTCTTACACAAAATAAGTCATCATTATTCTATTGAATACCAAATTTGATGCTTCTAGCTTTTATAGTTCCTGAGAAATCTTTGATTAAAAATTTAACATTGGTCTATTATCTCTATATGGAGAGAAAGAAGAATGAAGGAACAAATGAACCAGACTAGCTCCAAAACCTAATGCAGCCTTTCCCCTTGCCCAATGGTGCTACACATATTATTTAAACAAGATTGGTCGACTGCCTTCTGAGATATGCTTCATTGAAAGTGTGGACGACGGATGGACGGACGACAGACGACGGACTCCCGAGCCTTGGTATACTATCAGCTCACTGGAGCCTTTGGCTCAGGTGAGCTAAAAATTCAAGTCGCTATTTCTGTCACAACATTTTCCCTACGGTAAGTCTATGGGCAAATTTTTTTGTCTCTCAAGGTCACGTAACTCCCGAGGTCAAAATTCCGATTCGGCCCAAAATCGAACTTAACCAAGATTTTATGCCTATCCTCGTCGTAACCTGCAAGTTTGAAGCTGATATGAATAAAAATAAAGTTGCTATCGTGGTCACAACGTATTTTTTTATGCTCAAGGGCGGGTAACTCCAAGGCAAATATTCCGATTCGGCCAAAAATCGAACTTAACCGAGATTTTATGTCTGTCCTCGTTACCTGCAAGTTTGAAGCTGATCCGAAAAAAATTCAAGTCGCTATCGTAGTCGCAACATTTTCCCAAATTAAGTCTATGGGCAATTTTTTTGTCGCTCATGGTCACGTAACTCCGAGGTCAATATTCCGATTCGGCCCAAAATTGAACTTAACCGAGATTTTATGCCTGTCCTCGTTACCTGCAAGTTTGAAGCTGATATGAATAAAAATAAAGTTGCTATCGTGGTCACAACGTATTTTTTATGCTCAAGGGCAGGTAACTCCAAGGCAAATAATCCGATTCGGCCCAAAATCGAACTTAACCGAGATTTTATGTCTGTCCTCGTTACCTGCAAGTTTGAAGCTGATCTGAAAAAAATTCAAGTCGCTATCGTAGTCACAACATTTTCCCTATGTAAAGTCTATGGGCAAATTTTTTGTCGCTCAAGGTCATGTAACTCCGAGGTCTATATTCCGATTCGAACTTAACTGAGATTTTATGCCTGTCCACGTTACCTGCAAGTTTGAAGCTGATCTGAATAAAAATAAAGTTGCTATCGTGGTCACAACGTATTTTTTATGTTCAAGGGCAGGTAACTCCAAGGCAAATAATCCGATTCGGCCCAAAATCTAACTTAACCGAGATTTTATGTCTGTCCTCGTTACCTGCAAGTTTGAAGCTGATCTGAAAAAAATTCAAGTCGCTATCGTAGTCAGAACATTTTCCCTATGTTAAGTCTATGGGCAAATGTTTTGTCGCTCAAGGTCACGTAACTCCGAGGTCAATATTCCGATTCGGCCCAAAATCGAACTTAACCGGGATTTTATGCCTGTCCTCGTTACCTGCAAGTTTGAAGCTGATCTGAATAAAAATAAAGTTGCTATCGTGGTCACAACATATTTTTTCATGCTCAAGGGCAGGTAACTCCAAGGCAAATAATCCGATTCGGCCCAAAATCGAACTTAACCGTGATTTTATGTCTGTCCTCGTTACCTGCAAGTTTGAAGCTGATCTGAAAAAAATTCAAGTCGCTATCGTAGTCACAACATTTTCCCTATGTTAAGTCTATGGGCAAATTTTTTGTCGCTCAAGGTCACGTAACTCCGAGGTCAATATTCCGATTCTGCCCAAATTCGAACTTAACCGAGATTATATGCCTGTCCTTATTATCTGCAAGAATGAAGTCGATCAGAAAAAAATTGACGGAGCTAGAGTGATGACAAGCTTTTTCCTATGTTAAGTCTATGGGAGCTATATGTTGCCATGGTAACCAGAGTTCCACTCAGATCTGCATGAAAACCTTATGCAGTCTTTCCACTTGCCCAATAATGTTACACATGAAATTTGATCAAAGTCGGCCAAGTAGTCTTCAAGATATACATTTTTGAAATTCACATTAACCCTTATGCAAAAATGCACAATGGCAGGTAACTCCTAAGTGTATGATCCGATTCTGCCAATTATCGAACTTGACCGAGATTTCATGGCTGTGCTGGTTATCTGTAAGAATGAAGCCAATCCGAACAAAATTGAAGCAGCTACAGTGATGACAACATTTCCCCCATGTTAAGTCGATAGGCAATTTTTCGGGCGCTCAAGGGGACGTAACTCTTGAGTGAATTATCTGATTCGGCCCCAAATCGAACTTGACCGAGATTTTATGCCTGTACTGGTTATCTGCAAGAATGAAGTCGATCAGAAAAAAATTGACGGAGCTGGAGTGATGACAAGCTTTTTCCAATGTGAAGTCTATGGGAGCTAGATGTTACCATGATGATGATGATGATGATTTCGTGTTTAACGACGCGTCAACCCTCTTTGTGGGTCATAAGCGTCAAACGGTTAATGGTTAAACAGCATGAATAATTATGATGATATTAACAGTAAAAAGTCAGAATGATAATGTATAAAAATCTGAAACAGTTAAATCTTATGAAAAAGTCCAATTTCTTTTAAGAATAAAATAATATTATCAACAGGTACATCTTGAAACAGTTGTTGCAAAGTGTCAGCTTTGAAATATAAAATACGTGAGGATGAAAAGTCAACACAGTCAATTAAGATATGTTTCACAGTGAATGGCTGATCACAACCTACACAAGAAGGCTGATCATCACCATTAAAAATATAAGAATGAGTAACTCTAGTATGGCCGATACGCAGTCGTGTTAATAGTACGTCCTCTTTTCTTGAAAACTGTGGAGGAGAGCATTTTGTACTAACGACAGGTTCAATGGCATGAAGTTTGTTATTTATTGCACGGTCCCATTCGCCTTGCCATTCCGACAAGATGTATCTGTTGATAAATGGTTTAAAATTATCAAAAGGAATTTTAAAAACAGATGGATCAAGATTGAGCGATTCCTTTGCTTTCTTGTCAGCATATTCATTGCCGACAATGCCAATATGGCTCGGAAGCCAACAAAATAAGATTTGGTGTGTTTTAGAAATTTCATGATGTTTTTCGATCAATTTTTGAATTTGAGGATTTTTAGATGATGAATGGTCTAAAGCCTTAAGGACAGAAAGTGAATCAGAAAATATAATTGCTTTTTGAATTGTTGAAGAACTGATAAAATCTAAAGCTAGGTCTATTGCTTTGGCTTCAGCTGTAAAAATAGAAGAACCATCTGGAAGGCGCATGGTTTTGTGCGTATCTTTGGAAACATACGCACAACCAACTTTATCTCCTTCTTTGGAACCATCAGTATAGACTTGCTGGTAATCATTGTAACGTGAGTGCAGTACTTGAAAGTTTTGTTTGAGAAGCATTGGATTTGATTCGGATTTTTAAGTCGAACAGAATAGAAGGTTTTTTAATACACCAAGATGGAACTTCGGCCGTTTCATGTTTTTGAATTTTTTTAAGGTCGATACCTGAATTTTCTAGCAGTGGTAAAATACGTAATCCAAAAGGTTTGATTGCTGTGGGTTTTGTTTCATACTTATCTACAAATTGAGGTGGAAATGAAATTTTGGATGCCGGGTTAGATGGATTTGCAGCAAGTCTAATAGCATACTGAAGAGAAAGTTTCTCTCTGCGCGAGGTTAAAGATGGTTCACCTGCTTCTACATAAAGGCTTAATACGGGAGAAGTACGGAAGGCTCCCATGGCCAGACGAAGGCCTTGGTGATGGATAGTATCCAAGGATTTTAAATAGGACTTTCTGGCAGAACCATAAACAACAGACCCATAATCTAATTTAGATCTTATTAAAGACCGGTAAAGATGTAATAAAGTATACCGATCTGCTCCCCAACTTGTATGAGCTAAAACTTTCAAAAGATTCAAAGCTTTTAAGCATTTCGCTTTAAGATATTTAATATGGGGAATAAAAGATAATTTTCGATCAAATATGACCCCAAGAAATTTGGCTTCTTCAACAACAGGAATTTGTGATCCGTATAAAAACAGGGAAGGATGTTCGTGTTTCTTCCGTAGTTTACAAAAATGAACACACTGCGTTTTCGACTTGGAGAACTTGAAACCATTTTTATCAGTCCATTCTTCTATTCGTTTTAAATTTTGTTGTAACTTTCGTTCAATTGTTTTCATATTTTTTGAACGGTAACATATACAAAAATCATCAACATACAATGAACAATCAGTTTTGTTGTCCAAACATTGTACAATATTGTTTATTTTGATGTTAAATAGCGTAGTTGAAAGAATACTACCCTGTGGGACACCCTGTTCTTGATCATAGAAATCTGACACGGTAGACCCCACACGCACCTGAAACATGCGCTCCCCTAAAAAGCTTCCAATAAAACTGGGAAGTTTTCCTCTTAAGCCAATGTTATGTAGATCTTTCAATATTCCATAACGCCATGTTGTATCATATGCTTTCTCCAAGTCGAAAAAGACAGCTACTACGTGTTCTTTGTTAATAAAAGCATCTCGTATAAATGTTTCTAGTCTTATTAAATTGTCATTGGTACTACGTTCCGAACGAAAGCCCGATTGATATTCTGAAATGAGGTTGTTGGACTCTAAGTACCAGACTAATCTCTTGTTTATCATTCTCTCCAATGTTTTACACAAACAACTTGTCAAAGCTATCGGACGATAATTTGTAGGTTCTGCATGATCTTTCCCTGGTTTCGGAATTGGTACAACTGTAGCTACACGCCAGCTCTCAGGACAGACCCCCGTTTCCCAAATATTATTAAAGATATCTAAAAGTGTTGCAAGAGAACTTTTTGGCAGATGCTTAAGCATCTGATAATGAATTTCATCGGGGCCGGTTGCCGTATCATGTGATTTTTCAATGGCTTCAAGAAGTTCGGATAAGTTAAAAGGTTTGTTGTATTCTTCGTGATTAAGTGATTTAAAGTTTAGATTTCTTTTCTCTTGATCCTTTTTGAAATTTCTAAAAGTGTCAGAATAATTACGCGATGATGAATATCTCAAGAATGTGTGCCCAAGAGTATCTGAAATATCTTTTTTTGTTGAAGCTATTGTGTCAAATTCAGTATTTAAATGTGTAAAACTAGAAGACTTTGTTTTTCCTGAAATTTTTCGTACCATATCCCAAACCTTTTTAATGGGGGTTTTATAGTTCAATTTGGAGACATATTCTCTCCATGACTTTCGTTTGGAAGCTCGGATTGTTCGCCGAGCTTTAGCTCTAAAAACTTTTACGTCGTTGAGCTTTTCTGAAGTGGGATTTTTGCAGAACTTATTTAGAGCCTGTTTACGCTTTTTAATAGCTTCTTTACAGTCATTATTAAACCAAGGCTTGCTTTTCTTAGTATTTGTGGAGGTCTTTGGAATGCATTGTTCTGATATGTTAATAAGTGTATCTGTGAAATCAGAAACAATGTCGGATGATTCATTAAAATGATCAATTGATAACTCTTCTTCACATAAATTATGGAATAATTCCCAGTCGGCTTTATTCATTTTCCATTTCTGGTTACAGTCCCCATCTGGTTCGTTTACACTCTCAATTATAACAGGGAAGTGATCACTTCCGCACTGATCATCATGAACAGACCAGTCATAGTCCAAGAAGAGAGATGGGTGACACAAAGAGAGATCTAAAGAAGACAAATGACCTGTCGCAGGGTGAAGGTAAGTATAAGATTTATCATTCATCAAGCAAAGATCGTTCTTTGCAATAAAATCTTCAACAAGTGCTCCTCTGTTATTGATATCTTTACAGCCCCATAGAATATTGTGACCATTGAAGTCGCCAACTAAAAGATATGGCGATGGAAGTTGGCTCAGCAATGAGTCAAGATGTTCGGGCTTTAAAGAAAATGAGGGTGGGATATATAGAGAGCAAATTGTAGTTTCTTTATCCAGAGAAACCGATACTGCTACAGCTTGTAGGTCTGTTTTTAATTTGATCTCTCTTTGTGGTAAACATGATTTAACAAAAATTGAACTGCCACCAGATGGTTTGTTACCACCAGAATAGATATAGTTGTATGTATTGAAACCCCTGACATCTATGTTGTCATTAATTTTTAAAAAAGTTTCTTGCAAACAAAACACCGATGGGGTTAGTAGCGAAATAAGTAATAAGAGTTCATTATAATTCGATTTAAGACCTCGACAATTCCATTGTATTATTTTGTGTTTTAAATCCATTTTAAGGAGAGATATTTAAAGACTAGAAACTATTATGGAGGTGCAATTGGTGATATAGATCTGCTACCACCAGCTCGTGGTGTGGCAGACCTCGATCTGTTATTGCCACTTGGTGATGATGGAGTTTCAGTCAACTCCATATCACTGTCACTCAAAGATCCGAATCTGTTCTGAAATTTTATATTGTCTCTTTCCATTTTACGTTGTCTGTCTGTTTGTCTTTGAGACAATTGATGTTTTTTGTTACCATGGCAACCAGAGTTCCACTCAGATCTGCCTGAAAACCTAATGAAGCCTTTCCACTTGCCCAATAATGCGACACATGAAATTTGATCAAAGTTGGCCAAGTAGTCTTTAAGATATACATTTTTGAAATTCCCATTAACCCTAATGCAAAAACACACAAGGGCAGGTAACTCCTAAGTGAATGATCCGATTCTGCCAGTCGTCGAACTTGACCGAGATTTCATGGCTGTGCTGGTTATCTGCAAGAATAAAGCCAATCTGAAAATAATTGAAGCAGCTACGGTGATGACAACATTCTCCCCATGTTAAGTCAATAGGCAATTTTTTCAACGCTCAAGGGCACGTAACTCCTGAGTGAATAATCCGATTCAGCCCAAAATCGAACTTGATCGAGATTTCATGCCTGTCCTCGTTATCTGCAAGAATGAAGACAATCAGAAACAAGAGGCCCATGGGCCACTATGCTCACCAGAGCTCAGGTGGGCACTGCCAAATTACAGCCATGTATTTTAACATGATATCATTTTAATCTGCCAAATGAACCCCCATATCCAAATGAGCATCCATGTGGACTCAGTATAATTTATGAAACATTAGGCCTTTTATGAAGTAGAGGGGGTAGGGCATGGACCCAATGGAGCCCTGGTTGGTATCACTAAATGTGTCTTATCACAAAGAACAAGAATATATATGGTTTAGCAGTGGGGATCTGCATGGCTGGAGATATAAGTGGAGGGGTTGGAGCATGCCCTGTCGTTCCCAGGAAAGCCCAAGATTGTTGTTCCTAAATGTGTCTCATCATAAGGACCAAGTATATATTATATGGTTTAGGGGTGGGAATCTGAACGGTTTCCAAGATATCCTTTCATGAAGTGGAAAGGAGAGGACTGGCCCCTGCGGACACCCCTACAGTAGGTGTGCTAATAATAAGGAACAAGAACATATATGAATATGGGGTGGGGATTTAATGGTTTCTGAAATATATGGCCTTTTATGAAGTGGAAGGGTGGGGCACATTGCCTCAGCACAAAGAGACCCCCAAGTTGGTGTGACTGAATGAGTCTTATCATAAGGAACAAGAATATATATGGTTTAGGGGTGGGGGTCTGAACTATTTCTGAGATATGTGGCTTTTAATGAAGTCAAGCCGTGGAGCAAGGCCCGGGCATGCCCCGGGGACTCACAAGCTGGTGTCAATGAATGTGCCTTATCATAAGGAAGATGAATATATATGGTTTAGGGGTGGGGCTCTGAACAGTTTCTGAGATATAAGGCCTTTTGTGAAGTGCAGGGGTGGGGCAAGGCCCAGGGAGACCCCCAGGTTGGTGTCAATGAAAGTGTCTTATCATAAGGTACAAGAATATATATGGTTTAGGGGTGGGGATCAGTAAGGTTTCCGAGATATTGTGATATTATGAAATGGAGGGGGTGGGGCATGGCCCCAGCACATCCCTGGGGACCCCCAGGTTGGTGTCACTGAATGTGTCTCATCATAATGAACAAGAACATATATGGTTTAGGGGTGGGGATCTGAACAGTTTCTGAGATATATGGCCTTTTGTGAAGTGAAGGGGTGGGGCATGGCTCCGGCGCACCCCGGAAGACCCCCAATTTGGGGTCAATGAATGCGTCTTATCATAAGGAGCAAGAATATATATGGTTTAGGGGTGGGGATCTGTAAGGTTTCCGAGATATTGGACCTTTTATGAAATGGAGGGGCGGGACATGGCCCCGGCGCATCCCGGGGGACCCCCAGTTTGATGTCACTGAATGCGTCTTATCATAAGGAACAAGAGTATATAGGGTTCAGGGTTGGGGATCTGAATGGTTTCCGAGATATTGGGCCTTTTATGAAGTGGTGGGGTGGGGCATGGCCTCGGCACATCCCGGAGGACCTCCAGGTTGGTGTCACTGAATGCGTCTTATCAATAGGAACAAGAATATATATGGTTTAGGGGTGGGGATCTGTAAGGTTTCTGAGATATAAGTCATTTTATGAAGTACTGGGGGCGGGGCATGGCCCCGGCACAACCTACTGGACCCCCAGGCTGACATAACAGCATATGGCTGAGAGAAGTTTACTAAAGGAACATTTCTATGAAAGTTTTGTCAAAATATCTGCAAAGGCTTTGTAGTTAATGCCATTTTTCAAATTTCCCCATTATAAGTCTATGGAAAATCTAAGTTGCCATAGCAACCAAACTAAAGAGCCGAAGTTCATAAAAAACACAAAACCTGTAAAGGCAAATATGGTGAATATTTCCATAAACTTTCAGCCTCATAGAGCATACGGTTTCTGAGGAGATGATTTTTTAAGTATTTTTTTTTCTATTTTTTGCATTTTGGTTTCCATGGCAACCATTAAAATTGAGCAGTAGGCCTAAAATCATATGGTAGATACTAGATTGCTTAAGGAACATTTCCATGAAAGTTTTGTTCCAATATCTGCAAAGGCTTGGCAGTTAATGCCATTTTTCAATTTTCCCCATTATAAGTCTATGGGAGCTCTAAGTTGCTATAGCAACCAAACTAATGGGCCAATTTTCATAAAAAACACAAACTTTCAATCCCCCAGCCCAAGGATGCTACAGATGAAATTTGGACTCAATCGGCCCAGTGGCTTCAGAGGAGATGTCGTTTGAAAGTGTTGACGACGACGCAGACGCCGACGACGACGACGCCGACGACGACGACGACGGACAAATGCCTATCCTATAAGCTCCCCCGGAGCCTTCGGCTCTGGTGAGCTAAAAAATGACGGAGCTAGAGTGATGACAAACTTTTTCCTATGTTAAGTCTATGGGAGCTATTTGTTGCCATGGCAACCAGAGTTCCAATCCGATCTGCCCGAAAACAGTATGCAGCCTTTCCCCCTACCTGATAATGCTTCACATGAAATTTGATCAAGATTGGCCCACTGGTTCCAGAGATATACTTCTTTGAAAGTGTGGACGACGGACGACGACGACGGACGACGGACGACGGACGCCGGCTCGTGGTATACTAATACCTCACATGAGCCTTCGGCTCAGGTGAGCTAAAAACCCGGCATTTGCAGCAATCAAAGGCACGTAACTCTATGATTAATGTGCCGACATGGTCAGAAGTCGAATTCATCCGAGGTTTTATTCCCAGGCACCTTACAAATAAGTTTCAGAAAGATCCGATCAAAACTGAATGGGCTACGGTGATGACAGGTCAAAATTTGGCATTTTCAGCAATCAAAGGGACGTTACTCTATGATAAATGGGCCGACTTGGTCGGTTTTCGAACTCATACGAGGTTTTATTATCAGCCACCTTACCTATAAGTTTCAGAAAGATCCGATCAAAACTGAAGGGGCTACGTTGATGACAAGGTAAAGAATCAGCATTTTCAGCAATCAAAGGGACGTAACTCAATGATAAATGGGCCGACTTGGCCGGTATTCGAACTCATCCGAGGTTTTATCCACAGCCACCTTACATATAAGTTTCAGTAAGATGCGATCAAAACTGAAAGGGCTACGATGATGACAAGGTCAAGAATCAGCATTTTCAGCAATCAAAGGGACGTAACTCTATGATAAATGGGCCGACTTGGCCGGTATTCGAACTCATCCGAGGTTTTATCCCCAGCCTTCTTACATATAAGTTTCAGAAAGATCCGATCAAAACGGAAAGGGCTACGGTGATGACAAGGTTACAAATCGGCATTTTCAGCAAACAAAGGGACGTTAGTCTAGGATAAATGGGCCCACTTGGCTGGTTTTCGAACTCAGCCGATGTTTCATCCCCAGCCACCTTACATACAAGTTTTAGAAAGATCCGATCAAAACTGAAGGGGCTACGGTGATGGCAAGGTCAAAAATAGGCATTTTCAGCAATCAAAGGGACGTAACTCGTAAGTCTATTGGACCTTGTGGTTGCCATAGCAACCAAGGTTTTCGTGCAATTTCGAAAAAAAGCTTATGTCATCAATGCCAATCCTGAGGCATGCTACAGATGAGAAATGATTGAGATCTGCCTGCAGAGATATAGCTGCTCAAAAATCTGGACGGACGGACGACCCACTATACTATAAGCTCCCGTGGAGCCTTCGGCCCAGGTGAGCTAAAAAGTCAGAATGATGATGTATAAAAATCTGAAACACATTAAATCTTATGAAAAAGTCCAATTTCTTTTGAATAAGGTAATATTATCAACAGGCACCTCTTAAAACAAATTTTGCAAAGTGTCAGCTTTGAAGCGTAAGTTACGGGACGGTGAAAAGTCCACACATTCAACAGTGAAAGGCCGATCGCAGCCTACACAAGAAGGCTCATCATCACCATTTAAAATATAAGAATGAGTAACGCTAGTGTGGCCAATAATACTACATCTTCTTTTTTGGAAGACTGTGGAGGAGAGTATTTTGTTCCCAGGCCAGGTTTAATGGCACGAAGTTTGTTACCAATTGCACAGTCCCATTCGGCTTGCCCCCAGGTATTAGACTTCCTGCCTTGCCGTGGCCCTGGGGGCTCAATTCCCACTGGGCACATTGCCGCTGTGGTCTCTGTGCCCACTGGGAAGAGCTAAAGGAAGTACCACCCGTTTGCCGTGGGTGGCGTCCTGTAAGCCGGAAGAAGGGATCCTGGAGGTTGAGGGTTACCTGAGGTGGCGGTGCTTCAGGTACCCAACACGCCTCTTTGGCCTGGCTTTTCGGTGTAGACGGGTGGCCGTGCGGTCCGGCACGGTCAATCGGCTGGTCGCGCCGAGCCCTAGAGATACCGCTTTGCTTTCTCTTCAACTCTTTTTGTATCTTTCCTGATACCAACCATATGCCCATTTACCTTACCCTTTTCTATCTTTTTATCTCTAGAAGGTGGTGGCCAAACGGACCAATCGTGTAGGCATTTTGTTTATGCGAGTATATCTCACGTGTATCTCTAACACCTGCGAGTCGGATAACCACTCCATTTTGGTGTTCCCTTGTAGGGCTCCAAGGAGGGCGGAGAGCACTTGAGACGAAACTAGGATATTCTCCTCATGGCGAATAATAACACAACTAACCGCAACACAAAAAAACGTCAACGAAATGAAGAGTCAGATGACTCTGGTGATATGATTCAGCAGTCTTCTGTTCCAAAGCCTTCTAATTCTCCGCGTTTTCTGGTTATTACATCATTGGATGACTCACGTAGTGTATCAAGCTTATCTCCTTTTGTCATCGAGAAAAGCATCCAATCTATAGCTGGACATCCAAAGAGTATTAAAAAGCTTAGATCCGGTGATCTCCTCTTGGAAGTCGAGAAAGAAAAGCATGTCAAAAACCTGCTCAGCACCAAAAAGTTATTTGATCTCAAAGTCAAGATCTCTTTACACAATACACTTAATTCATCTAAAGGTGTCATTCGCAGTCCGGAACTACGTCCATGCAGCGAGCAAGAGATTCTTGACAATCTCAGGGATCAAGGCGTTATTGGTGTTCGTAACATCCAAGTTCGTAGAAGTGGTGTGCTTAAATCGACAAGCACTTATGTTTTGACATTTAACACACCAGTTCTACCACAGAAAATCAAAGTAGCATATCTTTCTGTGAATGTAGAGGTATACATTCCGAACCCTCTTAGATGTTACAACTGTCAGGTGTTTGGTCACCACGAAAGCAAATGTCAGAAAAAATCCCTCTGTGCCAATTGTGGTGAAGACAAACATGTCGATAACCATCAGCAATGTAAGAATGAGGCCAAATGCGTCAATTGTGGTGAACAACATGCTGTTTTTTCTCGAGACTGTCCAGCTTGGAAAAAAGAAAAAGAAATACTCACAGTTAAGTACCAACAATCGTTATCCTTCCCAGAAGCTCGGAAAATTGTTGAAGAGCGACATACATCATCAACCACCAGTTACGCCAGCATCACAAAGGGTGCTAGTGTAAAATGTACCAGCTCCGGAACACAGACTGTTGAATCATGTATAGCTGAACTAAAAAAATCTGGTGCATGGAGTAAATCCACTCCAGCACCACAAACTTCAACCAATTTATCAAATGGCGCAATCCAGGTTGCTTCGGATCGGTCGACAGCGACCGTACCGAAGCCAGCGCCGCATGCAAAAGAGAAACTCGACTCAGGTCGAACTAATAAGGCATCAGAAGATCCGAAGAAACAACACTTGTCTCAAAAACAAACAGAGAGACAACGTAAAATGGAAAGAGACAATATAAAATTCCAGAACAGATTCGGATCTTTGAGTGACAGTGATATGGAGTTCGCTGAAACTCCATCATCACCAAGCCGCAATAACAGATCGAGGTCAGCAACACCACGAGCTGGTGGTAGCAGATCTATATCACCAATTGCAGCTCCAATATAGTTTCTAGTCTTAATCTCTTCATAAAATGGATTTAAAACACAAAATAATACAATGGAATTGTCGAGGTCTTAAATCAAATTATAATGAACTCTTATTACTTATTTCGTTATTAAACCCATCGGTTTTTTGTTTGCAAGAAACTTTTTTGAAAACTGATGACAATATTGTTGTCAGGGGTTTCAATATATATAATTATATCTATTCTGATGGTAACAAACCATCTGGTGGCAGTTCAATTTTTGTTAAATCATGTTTACCACAAAGAGAGATCAAATTAAAAACAGACCTACAAGCTATAGCAGTATCGGTTTCTCTGGATAAAGAAACTACAATTTGCTCTCTATATATCCCACCCTCATTTTCTTTAAAGCCGGAACATCTTGACTCATTGCTGAGTCAACTTCCATCGCCATATCTTTTAGTTGGCGACTTCAATGGTCACAATATTCTATGGGGCTGTAAAGATATCAATAACAGAGGAGCACTTGTCGAAGATTTTATTGCAAAGAGCGATCTTTGCTTGATGAATGATAAATCTTATACTTACCTTCACCCTGCGACAGGTCATTTGTCTTCTTTAGATCTCTCTTTGTGTCACCCATCTCTCTTCTTGGACTATGACTGGTCTGTTCATGATGATCAGTGCGGAAGTGATCACTTCCCTGTTATAATTGAGAGTGTAAACGAACCAGATGAGGACTGTAACCAGAAATGGAAAATGAATAAAGCCGACTGGGAATTATTCCATAATTTATGTGAAGAAGAGTTATCAATTGATCATTTTAATGAATCATCCGACATTGTTTCTGATTTCACAGATACACTTATTAACATATCAGAACAATGCATTCCAAAGACCTCCACAAATACTAAGAAAAGCAAGCCTTGGTTTAATGATGACTGTAAAGAAGCTATTAAAAAGCGTAAACAGGCTCTAAATAAGTTCTGCAAAAATCCCACTTCAGAAAAGCTCAACGACGTAAAAGTTTTTAGAGCTAAAGCTCGGCGAACAATCCGAGCTTCCAAACGAAAGTCATTGAGAGAATATGTCTCCAAATTGAACTATAAAACCCCCATTAAAAAGGTTTGGGATATGGTACGAAAAATTTCAGGAAAAACAAAGTCTTCTGGTTTTACACATTTAAATACTGAATTTGACACAATAGCTTCAACAAAAAAAGATATTTCAGATACTCTTGGGCACACATTCTTGAGAAATTCATCATCGCGTAATTATTCTGACACTTTTAGAACTTTCAAAAAGGACCAAGAGAAAAGAAATCTAAACTTTAAATCACTTAATCACGAAGAATACAACAAACCTTTTAACTTATCTGAACTCGTTGAAGCCATTGAAAAATCACATGATACGGCAATCGGCCCCGATGAAATTCATTATCAGATGCTTAAGCATCTGCCAAAAAGTTCTCTTACAGCACTTTTAGATATCTTTAATAATATTTAGGAAACGGGGGTCTGTCCTGAGAGCTGGCGTGTAGCTACAGTTGTACCAATTCCGAAACCAGGGAAAGATCATGCAGAACCTACAAATTATCGTCCGATAGCTTTGACAAGTTGTTTGTGTAAAACATTGGAGAGAATGATAAACAAGAGATTAGTCTGGTACTTAGAGTCCAACAACCTCATTTCAGAATATCAATCGGGCTTTCGTTCGGAACGTAGTACCAATGACAATTTAATAAGACTAGAAACATTTATACGAGATGCTTTTATTAACAAAGAACACGTAGTAGCTGTCTTTTTCGACTTGGAGAAAGCATATGATACAACATGGCGTTATGGAATATTGAAAGACCTACATAACATTGGCTTAAGAGGAAAACTTCCCAGTTTTATTGAAAGCTTTTTAGGGGAGCGCATGTTTCAGGTGCGTGTGGGGTCTACCGTGTCAGATTTCTATGATCAAGAACAGGGTGTCCCACAGGGTAGTATTCTTTCAACTACGCTATTTAACATCAAAATAAACAAAATTGTACAATGTTTGGACGACAAAACTGATTGTTCATTGTATGTTGATGATTTTTGTATATGTTACCGTTCAAAAAATATGAAAACAATTGAACGAAAGTTACAACAAAATTTAAAAAGAATAGAAGAATGGACTGATAAAAATGGTTTCAAGTTCTCCAAGTCGAAAACGCAGTGTGTTCATTTTTGTAAACTACGGAAGAAACACGAACATCCTTCCCTGTTTTTATACGGATCACAAATTCCTGTTGTTGAAGAAGCCAAATTTCTTGGGGTCATATTTGATCAAAAGTTATCTTTTATTCCCCATATTAAATATCTTAAAGCGAAATGCTTAAAAGCTTTGAATCTTTTGAAAGTTTTAGCTCATACAAGTTGGGGAGCAGATCGGTATACTTTATTACATCTTTACCGGTCTTTAATAAGATCTAAATTAGATTATGGGTCTGTTGTTTATGGTTCTGCCAGAAAGTCCTATTTAAAATCTTTGGATACTATCCATCACCAAGGCCTTCGTCTGGCCATGGGAGCCTTCCGTACTTCTCCCGTATTAAGCCTTTATGTAGAAGCAGGTGAACCATCTTTAACCTCGCGCAGAGAGAAACTTTCTCTTCAGTATGCTATTAGACTTGCTGCAAATCCATCTAACCCGGCATCCAAAATTTCATTTCCACCTCAATTTGTAGATAGGTATGAAACTAAACCCACAGCAATTAAACCTTTTGGATTACGTATTTTACCACTGCTGGAAAATTCAGGTATCGACCTTAAAAATATTCAAAAACATGAAACCGCCGAAGTTCCATCTTGGTGTATTAAACAACCTTCTATTCTGTTCGACTTACATGATGGTAAAAAATCCGAATCAAATCCGATACTTCTCAAACAAAACTTTCAGGTACTGCAGTCACGTTACGATGATTACCAGCAAGTCTATACAGATGGTTCCAAAGAAGGAGATAAAGTTGGTTGTGCGTATGTTTCTAAAGATACGCACAAAACCATGCGCCTTCCAGATGGTTCATCTATTTTTACAGCTGAAGCCAAAGCAATAGACCTAGCTTTAGATTTTATCAGTTCTTCAACAATTCAAAAAGCAATTATTTTTTCTGATTCACTTTCTGTGCTTAAGGCTTTAGACCATTCATCATCTAAAAATCCTCAAATTCAAAAATTGATCGAAAAACATCATGAAATTTCTAAAGCACACAAAATCTTGTTTTGTTGGCTTCCGAGCCATATTGGCATTGTCGGCAATGAATATGCTGACAAGAAAGCAAAGGAATCGCTCAATCTTGATCCATCTGTTTTTAAAATTCCTTTTAATAATTTTAAACCATTTATCAACAGATACATCTTGTCGGAATGGCAAGGCGAATGGGACCGTGAAATAAATAACAAACTCCGTGCCATTAAACCTGTCGTTAGTACAAAATGCTCTCCTCCACAGTTTTCCAGAAAAGAGGACGTTGTATTAACACGACTGCGCATCGGCCATACTAGAGTTACTCATTCTTATATTTTTAATGGTGATGATCAGCCTTCTTGTGTAGGTTGTGATCAGCCATTCACTGTGAAACATATCTTAATTGACTGTGTTGACTTTTCACCCTCACGTATTTTATATTTCAAAGCTGACACTTTGCAACAACTGTTTCGAGATGTACCTGTTGATAATATTATTTTATTCTTAAAAGAAATTGGACTTTTTCATAAGATTTAACTGTTTCAGATTTTTATACATTATCATTCTGACTTTTTACTTTTAATATCATCATAATTATTCTTGCCGTTTAACCATTAACCGTTTGACGCTTATGACCCACAAAGAGGGTTGACGCGTCGTTAAACACGAAATCATCATCATCAACCCATTCGGCTTGCCATACCGACAATGCCATCATGTACGTGGGGTGATCAATAAATTAGAGAACTTTTGCTATAACTTTTCTAATATACAACCAATCGCAATAAAATGTATATGGTCGATAGAATAGCACGTTACGGACAACGTCATTAATGTATTACGTTCGTGGCGTCACTAGTTTTTCAATTACGTCATATTTCCGACGTCATACTTCAAGTTCACCGTTCAGAAATGGCTGACGACGTTGTTGCAGAACAGAGGACTATCATTAAATTCTACGTAAAATTAGGGCAGACTATGAGCGAAATCAAAGGGGATCTCCAGAAAGTATACGGAGAAGCAGCATTTTCGAAATGTTGTATTCATAAATGGTGGCATCGCTTCAGTGACGGAAGAACATCGACCAAAGATGACGCCCGATCTGGCCGCATTGTGAAATATACTACAGAGGAAAACTGTGCTGCCATTGAACAATACGTAATGGAAGACAGGCGAGTGACTGTTAGAAATATAGCGGAGGACTCTAACTTAAGTTATGGTACAGCCCAAGAGATTCTGACGGAAAAGCTTGAATTAAGCCGCGTCTGTGCAAGGTGGGTGCCGCGTATGTGCAAGGTGGGTACCCCGTCTACTTCAGCCTGACCAGAAGAGAGTAAGGAAACAGATCTGTCGAGATATTCTCGACCGATATGCAGAGGTAGGTGATGGGTTCCTGAATAAAATAATAGCATGTGATGAAACATGGTTCCACTTCTTTGAGCCGGAAAGCAAGCAACATAATTCCGTGTGAAAGCATGCATCGTCACCATCGCCTGTAAAAGCCCGACTTTCCAAGTCAGTGGGTAAAATTATGTCGATCATATTCTGTGACACAAAAGGAATTGTTTTGAATCACATGGTGCCAGCTAAAACTACAGTCAATTGTGAATACTACGCACATCTAAATTAAATTCCAGTTGCAGAGAGCTATTCGAGATAAACGACCTGAACTTGTAAGGTCGGGGTTCATTTTGCACCAAGACAACGCTCTACTGCACGTGAGTCAACTTGTGACGTCCACCCTCAAGGAACTGGGTATCGAAACTCTACCGCATCCACCGTATAGTCCAGACTTGGCTATCAGTGACTTTTTCCTGTTTCCAAATGTGAAGGATCAGCTGCGTGAAGTAAAATATGAGACGCGAGATGAACTAGGGGCTGCTATAACGGTGGCGCTTAGGGAGGTGTTGCGCTTAGGGAGGTGTCACGTGACGGCTTACGTCACGCGGATGAACAGATGTCAAAAGTGTATCAAGGTCAAGGGATCCTATGTCGAGAAATAATAAACAGTATTCGTGAGTATCGTTTTTCATTATTAAGTTATTGCAAAAGTTCTCGAATTTATTGATCCCCCCTCGTAAGACGAACAGAATAGAAGGTTTTTTAATACACCAAGACTCTCTGTCTCAGCGAATCTTGTTTCTCTCTCAAGTAATTTATTCCAGTTCTAAAAGATAGATGTTCGTCAAAACCGCCTCATCAATACTTACGCGCATCAACAATCTGTTTAAAGGTGAAAATTTGCAAACCTTAATTTCTTTCTTCCGAAAGATGGGTTTTTGGTACTCGTTAGAACTGCCTCTGTGTGAAGGTTCCTACTCGCCCCCGAAATGTCTGTTTTGAGCTGAATAAGAAAAAAATATTGTGCCGACGGTAATTTTTTGTTTTTATTGCAAGGTGCTTCTCTCTCTCTTTTATCTCTCTCTCTCTCTCTCTCTCTCTCTCTCTATTTCAGTTCAGAAAAATAAATTAAGTATATATTTTGGGCGCTCGTTAGTAACAACAGGGCCATGATTGCCCTGGATCGCCCACCTGAGCCATAGTGTAACAAGTGGGCCCCAGGAGAGGGCCATTTTTGGTTCAAATGTGTTTTTATTGCAAAGTGCTCCTCTCTATTTATTTCAGTTCAGAAAGATAAATTAAGTACATATTTTGGGCGCTCGTTAGAAACAAGAGGGCCATGATGGCCCTGGATCGCTCACCTGAGCCATAGTGTAACAAGTGGGCCCCCGGGGAGGGCCATTTTTGGTTGAAGGCTATAATTTGCACAAAGTTGGTAGAGGTACACAGGGTGAAGCTTCATACCAAATACCAATGTCACAGAGTGAAATTATGGAAACTGGAGGAGCGCTTGCGCTTAGGACTTTCTAGTCATCCCCTATTGATCGTCGTTTTTCATACATCATATACTCATATATTTCATCTTTCATTAAGCATTAAGCATTCCTGAGTAGCGTATATCAATTTCCGGCGTCCTTAAGTAAGTCTTGCGCGCTTTTCACCTCACTGATTAACACCGCATGCCCACATTCTTACCTCAGCCTTTGTCAGTCTTACTTTGTCCCTGGCAAGGGTAGGTCTTACGACCACCTGACGGACACATTTATATAGTATTCCTAATTACTTAGCATATTTATATTATTTATTCAGGTATGCGTTTGCTTTATTTCATTATCATGATGAACATTTGTAAATTATCATAATTGTCATAATTTCATGAATATTCATATCTTGCCATTTCGATCTCTCGACCTCGGAGTCGGTCTTTCTTTGTCCCTGGCAAGGGTAGGTCTTACGACCACCTGACGGACACATTTATATAGTATTCCTAATTACTTAGGATATTTATATTATTTATTCAGATGACGAGGTCGAGAGGGAGAAGGTTCTGATAACTCAAAAACATGGAAACATCACCAAATAGCGTTGTCATCACTTGAACCCCGAACCCCCTCGAGAAAGCGGGAAACAACAACGTCGAAACAACATCATCGTAACAAACATCATCATGTGGCCACAACAATCTTATTGTGACAAATGGCGCCCAGCAATCGGTTCACCCTCTCAAGTGATCCCCTGAAGACAGAGTACCAGCGTACCCACTTTCGGTGATGTCACAAGACCTCATTATAAACATGTTTGCCAGGACTAACTTTTATTAAATATTTTTCTTTTATATTTGTGACTTTGCATCATGGTACGTACCAGTGTGACTTTTATTCTATGTTTCTTTCGTTGTTTACAAATGAACTGTCCGTATTAGCTGTCTGTGTTTCGGTAACACCGAATTAGGTCATCATGTATTTTCTACTTTCGTTTTCGACTGAGTATTGATTTACATGTTATGAAATTTTTTAGTTACATTTCATTGCTTTAACATGATATAAAGTGACTCTCTTTTCTGTCTTTACATAAGACAGGTGTGTTGAAATAGTGACAGTGCTCAGTGACTCTCTGTCTTCCTTTAACTGAAAAATTGCCTCTGTTGTGTACATTTATAGTTTGTTTACATATACATAGAATGTACATGTAGATAAACTTACATGACTTGTGCAGTGAAGACCTGTCAACTGATTTGATCTAGTTCTCTTTCTCTGTTTTCTTAAAACTGACCAGCAGATGCAGTATTTTCGGTTAAAATTTCTTTGGCAAACAGTGTGTACCCCTTTTACCCTATAATGGAAAGGCAAACAGTGTGTACCCCTTTTGTAATGTACATGTGTGCATGTCTGTTTGCTGATCTAAATCCGTCTTTATGAGACACATTTCAAGGCATCTGATTCACAGTTAGGTTTCAAACAGTGAAGACTCAGATCATGCCGTGTGGACCCTGATCAGACTATTATGTGTCATTTATAATTTTTAATGTATCAAATGTTATGAAAAGTGCTGTTTACATCAGAAAGCCATTCATAGGTAAAGTGCATACCTTTACTTGAGATTTAAGGTTTTTGTGTGACATTTTGCTATTTATGTACATGTATCCTAGATGTTTTCTATTTTTCTGATACTTATCATACATTTTTCAGTTGGTGATTTATCTTCTACTCACAAGTCAAGGTAACACCTAACCTAACCTTAATAGCACTGGTACTTTCCTTTTGCTGTAACTGCACATTTAGAAGATTGTGACATCTTCTGGTAAGACTAGTTATACCATATTTTTATGTTCATTCTTTTGCATCATTGTACATGATCCCATCAATACATTAGTCATGGTCATTGTCTTGGAAAGCACATCCCTTAATCAGATATGAAAGTCCGTCTGGTATTTTTCTACGGGTACTCGTGTTGTCTCCGCCATTAAAAAAAGTTGGCTTATTAATGCAAGCCCATGCAAGCCTCACTTTCTCAAGTTTCCATCTTCACCAAACAAGTGCTATTGTATGCTAACATCATGTATTGTGCAAATGCAGTGTTGTTGTTTTAAAATTAATTCATTTGTACAAATTAGGTGAATGTATAGTTGTTTTCTCTTTGCTCTTGTACCCAGCTCTATAGTTGTGTGACATAGTACATAGAATTTCTTGCTGTTGTGAAAATTTTCACACTAGTTAGATCTTCTTTATTTGTGAGTATCCTTACATACATGTAAGTGAAGAACCCTGTCACTTTTGAACATTTTGTGGATTTTTAGCTCACCTGAGCCTTTAGGCTCATAGGTGAGCTTATAGTATAGCCATGGTCCGTCGTCCGTCCGTCCGTCGTCCGTCCGTCCACCATTTTCAAAGATCTTCTTCTCCTATACTGCAGGGCCAATCAAAGCCAAATTTCATATGGAGCCTCAGTGGGATGGGGGAACGAAAGTTTGTTCGCGGGGTCTGGATCACATGACCAAGATGGCCGCCATGCCCATATATGGTAAAAAGCCTTCAAAAATCTTCTTTTCCAGAACCATAAGGCCAGTGGCCTTGAAACTTGGCATGTAGCATATGGTACTCGTGCCCATTATGGTTTGTACAAATGGTGACCCTGGGTTGACCTTGACCTATTTTACAGCAATGTCAAATTTGTCGACTAAGGCTTTTGCATGGGGCAAAGTGAAAATAATGGATTTATAGGAAACCATTGAAGACAGTGTCACCAAAATTTGTAGATCAGGTAAAGTAACTGAATACATGAATGTATATGGATCAGAAAGGTCAAGGTCATTCATTGGCCTTGTTCGCGGGTCTGGATCACATGACCAAGATGGCCGCCATGCCCATATATGGTAAAAAGCCTTCAAAAATCTTCTTCTCCAGAACCATAAGGCCAGTGGCCTTGAAACTTGGCATGTAGCATATGGTACTCGGGCCCATCATGGTTTGTACAAATGGTGACCCTGGGTTGACCTTGACCTATTTTACAGCAATGTCAAATTTTCCGACTTAGGCTTTTGCATGGGGCAAAGTGAAAATAATGGATTTATAGGAAACCATTGAAGACAGTGTCAACAGAATTTGAAGATCAGGTAAAGAAACTGAACACATGAAGATCTATGGGTGAGAAAGGTCAAGGTCATTCATTGGCCTTAGACCAATGTCATTCAGGATCCATATTTCAGATATGTTTTCTCCAAAACTGCTGAGCCAATTTAAGTGAAATTTAATATGGAGCCTTTGTGAGCTGAACAAATGAAAAAATGCCAATACGGTCTAGATCACATGACCAAGATGAAAAGTTGCCAATATGGTCTAGGTCACATGACCAAGATCGCCACCACGACTATATATTTATATATTTTTTCTTATAACTATTTGATTTTGTGCAGAGTTTAATAAAAATAAATAAATAAAGGCTGTTTATAGTTTTAAACGTTGGTTGTTATTGTTTTTTTTTTATTATTTTCTACTTGAAAATAGACAAAAAGGGGACCAGTCTGAAGCTATTTATGGAATCAATCGAGTGTTGAAAAAAGGGCGAGAAGTGTACACGACAGCCCATGTATTTGTAATTACAAATGAAGGAGCTGGGATGATGACTGGCACCATCAGCATCTTAGGGATAATGTTGAGAGTTGAGAATCACGTGTTTTGTTTTGATTTTAAATTGATGATATTTTTATATTTTTATTTGATTTATTGCACATATTTGTAACACCACAAATTTTTAAAAGCGCCTTCCCGAGGTGTGTACTGGATACACGGCTAAATGCTTTTCATCAATTTTATATGCAGCAGAGTTCTCACTAGGATTTTGAAAACAGGAGTTCAAGAATCCATCCATGATAAAAGTTGGATTCAAATCTGAAAAGTTTGATTCAAATCCTAAAAAGTTGGATTCAGATCCTAAAAAGTTGGATTTTTTACCGAAAAAAAAAAAACAAACTTGGGAGTGTATGGCCATTTCATGTCACAGTTGTTACTTTTCTTAATATTTCCGTAAAGGTGAACTGTCTTGGTTGTCTCTTTTTCGGTAGTTCGTTGCACCTCAATACTCCGTCGGCCGCAATGCAGATTTTCGCAACACAATTGTTTATTTCAAATCTATTTTAAAAATTCTAACTTGTACATCTGGTGAAATTAACATTAAATATGATTTGTTTGGTTATTCTATTATTAAATATTAATAGCAAAACATTGATTTTATTTGCCAGTTTAACGCATTTTATTATTTTCTTTGGATCGCATGGTGAAAGGTACAGAAGCGCAATATTGCATTAATCCTATAAAATAAATACATTTTCGGTGGCGAAACCTCCGAGTGGCGAAACCTCCTGTGGGGCGAAACCTCGTAGTGGCGAAACCGCCGGTGGCGAAACCGCCGGTGGCGAACTTGTTTGGTGGCGAAACCTCTATATTTACACGGTCGTCATATAAATAGTGGGAGCCAAAGCCCGGATGTTTCCCGCCAAAAAGTCAGTAAAACATGGCGTCGCCAAAGAAGCACAAGGCATCATCATCATCTTCAGTAATTGATGATTGCGTCGATGGATTTATTCATGATGTGTCACCGATGAAAACAAGCGCTAGTGGAAACAGTTATTTTAATGCTGTGTTGCCCCCAAGAATCAGGTAGGTACCTCAATGATAAAAAAAGGGGGGAGACATCGGTGTTTTTGTAGAAAAACAAATTCTAGTTTTGTTCTGTTACTGCTCTTGAGATATGAAAATAAATTGGAACAAGTTTTCTTTTTGTTTCATTTGCTTCTGTATACAGTATACCATTTATGGCCAATGGACAGTTCCTCATATTTTCCCTTTATGTGAGCCAGGCACCGAGGTTATAAAATTTTTTCACGCTCAACTCACTTCAGCATGAAATTTACCCTGCGTATAAGTTTTAAAATGCCAACAAATATTGAGATGGCATTTTAAAATTTATGAGCAGGGTAAATGACATTTTCTGCTGATCTAAGTATTTGTTTGTTTGATTTGAGGTTTAACGTCCCCGTCAACACTGTAAAGGTCATTTTGGAGACGTTGCTTCCAATTTTGTGGGACTTTTACGGTGAGTTTTACCCGACATTGAGATGAAATGACATCTCAAGCCCTGTCGCCCAATGAAACCAATAGGGTTTATTAGCATGGACGGTCCGCCTCGCACCACGGTTCCTGGACAGGCTAAGATCCTCTAAGCTGTTTACCTGTACTAGTGTGCGGGCCGGATTCAGCTCTGCGTGGAAGCATCATGCAGCCCATATATTTCTTCAAGCCCCTATGGGTGGGGGCCGCTGATCTAAGTAGAAAAATTGTCACCAGACAGGTGAGCGGTTCAGGACCACTGGTCCTCTGGTTATAGTTAGAGGTACATATTGTGACAGGCAACTAATTATGTGGACATGTCCATGTCATGATGTGTGAATAGTTTAGCACAGCTTTATATAACTGCCTGTGATAATTTTTGTGCATTTTTTTGTGTTAATGTGTGTGAATTCGGGTTTAACGTCGCTTTCAACAATTTTTCAGTCATATCACGACGGTGTCTGGTTGCGACAGGGAGCTCAATGCTCACTTTTATAGTGCTGCCTCACTGAAGTATCATGTTCCAGACACATTACATGATACCACACCCAGTCACATTAGCCTGACACTGGGTCGACCAGTCCTAGCTTTACCCCGTAAACCTGAGTGCCAAGCGAGGAGCGGCTAGTACCATTTTTAACGACTTTGGTATGTCGCGGCCCGGGATCGAACCCGTGGCCTCCCGTTCCCCGGAGCGGACACTCTACCAACTGAGCTATCGGGGCCGTTTTTTTTGTGTTAAATGTACATTTTTGTCACACAGTAAAGTATAGGGCATTAGTCCATAGAATATTGATATTGTATGGAATGCTGTGGGTACCATATGTACTTTCGGTATTTTGAGATAATTTTGCATTGCTGCCATTTTGGATGAAGAAATTCTATGGTTAATTAATCAATTTTCAATTTCATTTTGTTCAGAAGTTACTGGTCAGAAGTTAGACAATATTGCCAGTCAGATGAAAATGCTTAGAGAAAGGATGGATGGGCTTGAAAAGAAGTTCAGTGAGGCATGCCATGCGTCTAACTTTCCGGGCCCATCCACTCTTTCACCTAGTCAAAGTATACCACCTACCCCTCCGGCCCAACGTGGTTCCTTCTCTCAACGTGGGTTCTCTGCCCAGCGGGGTTCTTTTCCTCGTGGTAGGGGCTCTTCTTTTCCAAGGAGAAGAGGTGGCTCTTACCATAGAGGTGGAGGCTCGTTTGGCAGAGGCCAATTTTAACAACAAGGGGCTGATCAGCACGATTTCAAAAGTGATGATACACAAACTGACTCTAGTTTGAACACGTGTTCAAAACTAGAAGGGGTCTTTATTGCGGAGCAAAATAAGGACTCCACTGTGAACTCTGATAGCTCCAACAATGATCGAACTTTATTTTCACGTATGGTTGGATCAACAAATGAATCAAAGATTTTAATAAATGGTCAGACGTGTTTAGCCCTTATTGACTCTGGGTCCATGATCACAACAGTTTGTGATGACTTTTATCAACAAATGGACCGAAGGCCTGAGCTGAAAGGTATTTCTGATTTTAATTTAGTTTATACTAATTTATTTTAGTTCGATTGCGATGAAAGCTTCAAGCATATTGAATCGCTCTCGAACACTCATTCCGGGTGTTTTCAAGCGCGCGCGAAAGAGAGGCAGTGGCTTTTACACCACTGCTACCCATTTACATCTGGGTGGAGTGGGGCAGTGTCATTACGTGTCTTGCCCAAGGACACACCTCGATACCGGTGGCCGGATTCGAACGCACAACCTCTCGATCATGAGTCGAACGCGCTAACCACTGCGCTATCGAGGCTGATTTTAATTTGAATATAAGTGGAGCAAGTGGCTCAAAAATACCTTATTTGGGATACATTGAGGCAGAGATAAAAATTCCTGAAGTAGAACATGTTCCTTTGATTGTTCCAGTTCTAGTTGTGCCGACTACCAGATACTCTGGCCAAGTTCCTCTAATAGTTGGTACAAATATTATTGGTTCACTCAGGGATAATGTTACATCGGACCCAAATATTTCGTCCGCATGGAATAATGCATATTCTGCTCTTTCGTAATCCCAGACAAAGTTTGTTAAATCTACAAACAAAACACCGATCATTTTAAAAGTTACAGAAAATAATATTTTAACTTCGGATTTTAATGTTTGTCCTCGTTTGGTGTCTGTCAAATCAAACACAAAGACAGCTAGAACTCCTGTAAGAATTTGTAGTTTTTCAGCTAGGCCTATTACCATTAAGCCAAGAAGTCAACTTTGTGATTTGCACGAGGTCAAGGTTGTTGAAAATGTTAATCCGTTTTCTACTTCATTTTCTCAGCGGGCTCGTACTAGTGATAGTCACGCTGAGGAAATCGAAGTGGATCTGTCAACTTAACACCTCAACAGCACACACAGGCTTGAAATTTACTAAGCCAATGGAAACATATTTTTTCCACTGGCCCTAAAGATCTTGGTTTCACCACCCTGGTGGTGCACGAGATCAACTTAAGTGATCCTACTCCTTTCAAGGATCCATTCAGGCGTATACCTCCTGCAATGTTTGAGGAGGTACGCCAACATTTAAAGGAAATGTTGGATGCAGGGGCAATGAGAGAATCTCAAAGCCCATTTTCTTCCAATATAGTCCTTGTCCGGAAGAAAGACAATGGCCTACGCTTCTGTATTGACTTCCGGAAACTTAATAACAAAACCATTAAGGATGCCTATGCCTTGCCAAGAATAGAAGAGACCATTGACACATTGTCTGGCTCGAAATATTTCTCTCTGGCTACTGGCAGGTTGGAATCAAAGAAGGGGATAAACGTAAGACTGCATTCTCTGCCGGCCCCCTAGGCTTCTTTGAATGTAATAGGATGGCATTCGGTCTTACTAATGCACCTAGCACATTTCAGAGGCTTATGGAGCGCTGTATGGGGACCTACACTTGAAGGAATGTCTCATTTACTTAGATGATTTAATCATCTTCAGTAAGACATTCGATGAACACATCACCAGGCTGCAAAACGTGTTCAAACAGCTTGAGCAGCACAGCCTCCAAGTGTGAGTTTTTTAAGACCCAGGTGCAGTACTTGGGCCACATTGTCAGTGATAAGGGTGTCCAGACAGATCATGACAAAATTGCAGTGTTAAAAGAATGGCCTGCCCCTTCAAATATACAGGAATTGCGTAGTTTTCTCGGTTTTGCGGGTAATTACAGACGCTTTGTCTGTAATTACTCAAAAATTGCCAAGCCTCTCAATGACCTGTTAGTAGGACACCCAACAACCAAGAAAGCCAAGCGATCTAAGTCTGCAGTTCCTTGGTCTTGGGGGCCTGATCAACAAACAGCTTTCGATACAATAATCGAAAAGCTTACATCACCACCAGTTTTGGCATATTCAGACTATAGCAAAGAGTTCATTTTGAACATCGATGCTAGTGGTGATTGGCTAGGTGTTGTTCTATACCAAGAACAAGATGGTATAGAACGTGTCATAGCCTATGCCAGCAGAGGTCTTAGAGCCAGTGAGTGCAATTACCCTGCACATAAACTTGAATTTTTGGCCTTGAAATGGGCAGTGTGTGATAAATTCCATGATTACTGGTATGGAAATAAATTCACTGTTAGAACAGACAACAATCCATTGACGTATGTTCTAACAACGGCTAAGCTAGATGCCACAGACCATCGTTGGCTAGCCGCACTGTCCAGTTACAATTTCAAGCTCATTTACAGGTCCGGCAAGCAAAACCAAGATGCCGATGCCCTGAACAAACCATTGACAGCACGTTGAACAGAGTCAAGACCATTTTGGCCTCTGGACACAAACCTACCAAGAGACAGATTGCTCTTGAGGAGAAAGAATGTCAGAAAATCTTGAAGGATTGGGACAGTCTATAATTCAAAGACGAGGTACTTTAAGGTCGTCATTCTTTACATGGCACCTCTGTAAACCAGCTGGTATTGCCTGAGGTTTTCCGGGAGATAGCACTTTATGGTCTGCATGATGAGGCCGGCCATCAAGGCAGAGACCGCACTATGTCCCTGGTAAAATCTCGGTTTTACTGGCCTGGGATTGATGGTGACATTGAAAAGTAAGTCCGAAACTGTTCCAGATGCATCCAAAGAAAGTCTCGAGAGCGGGCTCCAGCAAAACTTGTGACTGTAGAGTCCACTTATCCCATGGACTTGGTATGCATGGATTTTCTGTCTCTTGAGACATCAGCGGGTGGTTACGAAAACGAATTTCACCCGCTTTGCTCAGGCCATACCAACCAAGAACCAAACGGCCAAGACAACAGCCAAAGTTCTCTTCGAAAACTTCATCTGTCACTATGGGTTTCCATCCCGTTTACATAGTGACCAGGGCCGCAATTTTGAGAGCCAGGTTAGTAAAGAGCTGTGTTCCATTGCTAACGTTGACAAGTCTACGACTACACCCTACCATCCCATGGCTAATGGAATGCCTGTGCGCTTTAACCAGACTCTGCTCAATATGTTGGGTACTTTGGAGGATGACCAGAAGTCTAACTGGAAGTCCTACGTTGCGCCCTTGGTTCATGCCTACAACTCAACCCGTCATGAGGCCACTGGATTTTCCCCGCATTATTTAATGTTTGGGCGACACCCTAGACTGGCGGTTGATGCCTTCTAGGCATAAATCCAGAGGGTAGGCATGCTAACCAGACAAAGTTTGCAGCCGATCTGAAAAAGAGGCTCGACTTTGCCTATAAGACAGCCACCAAAGAGGCCCGTCGCCAGGGCAGAAGGCATAAGGAAACTTATGACCTCAAAGCTCGGGATGCCCAGCTTTTGCCCGGTGACCGTGTACTGGTGCGCAACGTCGGACTGAGGGGAAAGTGTAAGCTGGCAGATAAATTGGAGAAAGAGGTGTACTTGGTTGTTGAACAGCCAAATACAGAGGTTCCTGTGTACGTTGTCAAACGTGAGCATGGGAGGAGCATCCGAAGGATGCTGCACAGGAATCTCCTTCCATTTCTGGCCCTTCCAGCATCCAAACAACGCTCCTTGTATACAGATATGTCACCAAATAGCAGTTCTCAACCGTCACCGGTTGAGGGTACAACTGCCGGTGATATCAATGTTCCAAGTGGAGCGGCAGGTAGTGCAGCCTCACCAGCACCAGAATCTGCAGTTCCAGATAGTGCAAACATGCTGGATGCACCGGTATCTCCTAGTGTGGTGATACCCCCAGAGAGATCGTCATTGTATCCTTTGGCGAAACCCTTCAGTCCTGCTCCGGGGTCTCAACCAGAATTGCGACCTCAAACACGTCCAACAAGGCAAAGGCAGAAACCAAGGTGGCAGGCAGGAGGGGACTGGTTATTTCAAATTTTCGTATGTTTTAAACTGACTTAACAGCTGACATGGTTTCCTGGTTTTCCTGTGCGTGCATTTTATTTTTTTTAATTGCAATGTCGAGACGACATTTTTCACAGAGGGGGGGGGGGGGGGGGGGGGGGAGTTTGTCGCAGTAACGCTAAAACGTATTCTGGAGAGAGGCTTATAAAATGTTAATTCAGCTAAAGGGGCAGCTGAGTTGCAGTCGGGTGGCGAAGCATTGCTTGTCATGGCGTCAGAGTGCCGTTGGCGGGTGGTGCGCTGGCCTGCAATTCTGGTGACCCATTGTTTTTAAAAATTTCATCTTCTGCTGGGTTGCAGTTGGTTGACGGTGCATGATTTGTCATGGCGTGATACAACGCATAATGTAGTAATGTAGTAATTTCTTCATTTTGATTTTTTTACTACATTATGCGTTGGCATAGTCGACGCGAAATGAAGTAAAAAAATTATTTCATTTCGCGTTGATATGCACCATATCGACGCATAATGAAGTAATGATGGTAGAACATAGCTGTCTTCGAAAAGACTTAGGAAGCAATACAGTTAAATTCCTACAATTTAGACCACATTTGAGACGGTTCAAAAGTGGTCTTTAAGACCACAGTTGAACAGTCCAAAAGACGGTCTTCCACAAAAGCACACTGAAGGTCAAAATCACAAAGAAAATGTAGCTTTAACCTTCCAAATATGCTTTAAAAACAAAATTTGTATTAATTTTAGGTGGTCTTAATAGTGGAATTTCATTGTATTTGACCCTATTGGTTTTATTGGGCGGCATCTCAATGTCGGGTAAAAGTCCCATGAAATTGGAAGCAACGTCTCAAAAATGACCTAAATAGTGTTGACGGGGACGTTAAACCTCAAATCAAACAAATCAAACAAAAGACAGACAGGCAGACAGACAGAATGGACAAAAACTATATACCCCCTTGCATACTTCGTATGCCGGGGGTATAAATAGATGGGCTGCACGATGCTTCCACGCAGAGCTGATACCGCCCGTACATGAGTCCTCGTAATCTGCTTAGAAGGTCTAAGCCTGTCCAGGAAAACTGCTGCGAGTCGGCCCATCCATGCATATAAACCCTATTGCTTTTAATTGGACGGCAGCGATTGAGATGTCATTTCATCTCAATACCGGGTAAAAGTCCCATAAAATTTGAAGCAATGTCTCCAAAATGACCTAAATAGTCTTGACGGGAACGTTAAACCTCAAATCAAACAAACAAACTGTTGACGCATAATGAAGTAAAATTAAGTATGCCACCCATCGCCGCAAAATGAAATAATTCTTTCATTTTGCTCAAACCTCTTAGTATCGACGCATAATGAAGTAAAAACGACATTTTATTTCATTTCGCGTCGACTATGCCAACGCATAATGTAGTAAAAATTTCAAAATGAAGAAATTACTACATTACTACATTATGCGTTGTAACAATGGCGTCTCTAGAGAGCCGGTGTGTTGTTAGAGGGCCGTTGATACGTGGTGCACTTTACTGCAAACTAGTAAGAAAGTTCTAATAATAAAAAAATTTCGCCTTGTCAGGATTTCGTGCTTGCTAGGGGCATCGGTTGGTTACAACCTAGGTGGGGGCAATATCCCAATCAGACCGTGACTGCTTCGTGCTTCTGGCCTGCGCTTTCGTGAAGAGGTGAATTGTTTTCATTAAGAATTAAATAGTTCTGTTATTTTACCTCTCTCCAGTCCAGCGCGTAAATAATGTTTGTTTCATATGACACTTCAGTTGTGTTTTTAAGATAAGGGCATTAAGCAATTGCACGACCCGCAGAAAAAGCGACCGACTGAAGTCGGTTGATTTCTAAGAGTGCCCTAAAATCACCGTGTCATTCTGTCAGTCTGTATGTATGTCCGTCCGCAACCCGTTTGTGAAAATTGGTGATAGTGACTTAACCACATGGAATATTTAAACAATTTTTGGCATACTGATAGATATCAATGAGATCTAACCAATGAACTTGCGAAATATTACATTCCATTTAGTATAGCCTCGCCGAGGCGAAAAATGTGAAAATTTTCGAACTGCTTCTTCTCGGAAACCGTTGGGCCGATTGAAGTCAAATTTCATATGGAGCCTCTATGGGATAGGGGAAAACAAAATTTGCTTATTGGGTCCAGGTCACATGACAAAAATGGCCGCCAAGCCATATATGGTCTGTCTGTCTTTCCGTTCGTAACCCGTTTGTGAAAATTGGTGATAGTGACTTAACCGCTTTGAATATTTAAACAATTTTTGGCATACTGATAGATATCAATGAGATCTAACCAATGAACTTGCGAAATATTACATTCCATTTAGTATAGCCTCGCCGAGGTGAAAAATGTGAAAATTTTCGAACTGCTTCTCCTCAAAAACCGTTGGGCCGATTGAAGTCAAATTTCATATGGAGCCTCTATGGGATGGGGGAAACCAAAATTTGCTCACGGGGTCCAGGTCACATGACCAAAATGGCCGCCAAGCCATATATGGTAAAACCCTTCAAGAATAGTCTTCACCAGAACCACTGGGCAGATTTCCACGAAACTTGACGTAGGCCCATCATAAATTGCTAAAATGGTGACCCTGGGTCGACCTTGACCTTCTTTGTGCCTAGGTCAAAATTTGACACATATGCTTTTGTTGGAATATTTAAACAATTTTTGGCATACTGATAGATATCAATGAGATCTAACCAATGAACTTGCGAAGTATTACATTCCATTTAGTATAGCCTCGCCGAGGCGAAAAATGTGAACATTTTCGAACTGCTTCTCCTCGGAAACCGTTGGGCCGATTGAAGTCAAATTTCATATGGAGCCTCTATAAGGGGGAAACCAAAATTTGCTCACGGGGTCCAGGTCACATGACCAAAATGGCCGCCAAGCCATATATGGTAAAAACCCTTCAAAAATAGTCTTCTCCAGAACCACTGGGCAGATTTCCACGAAACTTGATAAATAGCATCTGGGACGTAGGCCCATCATAAATTGCTAAAATGGTGACCCTGGGTTGACCTCGACCTTCTTTGTGCCTAGGTCAAACTTTGACACATATGCTTTTGTATTGGAAAAGTGAGAATGCATTTTATCCTACAAACGATTCAATATACAGTACTAAAGTATAAGATATATTTTTGCTCCTTACGATAAGGCGCATTTATTGGGGGAACCGTTTAAGGTCCAGCTCACATGACCAAAATGGCCGCCATACCCATATATGGTAACACTCATAAAGCTAAAAGCATCCGGCGGGTCGTGCACTTCAGCTGAAGCACTGGTTTTAGCCTGTTTTTAATGTTGAGCAGTTTCAGTCTAAACCAGAAAGGGGTGTCTCTTATGTACGCGCAACCAATAAATGTTTTTTTTTTCTTCTAAGTTATGTATATAAAGTTTTATATTTTTGCGCTGTGCATACCGTGCAGCGTTTTTGGCAGCGCATTTTGATAAGGGTTTACCTGGCAAAGTGTTAGATATGTTTAGCTTTGGCTCCTATTTTGTTATCAGATTGGTATTTATTAACAAAATATACGTCTGGTAAATTTAGATAAATAATTGAAACTGGTAGTTAAACTCATGCAAGTAATTTGTTGAGTGTATTAAATGTCGGGACGACATTTCCCGAAGAGGGGGAGAATGTCACAGAGTGAAATTATGGAAACTGGAGGAGCACTTGCGCTTAGGACTTTCTAGTCATTTCCAGTTATTTTCCCCTATTGATCGTCGTTTTTCACATCATATACTCATATTTCATTAAGCTTTCCTGAGTAGCGTATATCAATTTCCGGCGTCCTTATGTAAGTCTCGCGCCCTTTTCACCTCACTGATTAACACCTCATGCGCACATTCTTACCTCAGCCTTTGTCAGTCTTTCTTTGTCCCTGGCAAGGGTAGGTTTTACGACCACCTGACGGACACATTTATATAGTATTCATAATTACTTAGGATATTTATATTATTTATTCAGGTATGCGTTTATTTCATTATCATGTTGAACATTTATAAATTATCATAATTGTCATAATTTCATGAATATTCATAGCTTGTCATTTCGATCACGGGACCTCGGAGTCAGTCTTTCTTTGCATTGGCAAGGGTAGGTCTTACGACCACCTGACGGACACATTTATATAGTATTCCTAATCACTTAGGATATTTATATTATTTATTCAGATGACGAGGTCGAGAGGGAGAAGGTTCTGATAACTAAAAACATGGAAACATCACCAAATAGCGTTGTCATCACTTGAACCCCGAACCCCCTCGAGAAAGCGGGAAACAACAACGTCGAAACAACAACGTCGAAACAACATCATCGTAACAAACATCATCATGTGGCCACAACAATCTTACCGTGACATCAAGGACCTGAGCCTTCTGGTTTCAGACAAGTAGATGTTTAAAGGATTTCCTTATATAAGTCTAAATAAAACCAGTGGAACCCATGGCGGGGTCATTTTTGGCCTCAGGGCTATAATTTGAACAAACTTGGTAGAAGTCTACAAGACTAAGCTTCATACCAGATATAAAAAACCTTGGCCTTCTGATTTCAGAGAAGAAGACTTTTAAATGTTTTCCCAGTATAAGTCTTTGTAAAACAAGTTGTCTCTGCGACGGGGGCATTTTTGGCCCCAGATCTACTATTTGAACAATCCTGGGGCGGGGGCATTTTTGACCCCAGATCTCTTATTTGAACAATCTTGGTAGGTCCACTAGATGGAGCAATTTACCAAATATCAAAGACTTTGGTCTTCTGGTTTCAGACGAGAACATTTTCAAAGGTTTTCCCTATATAAATCTATGAAAAGCCAATGGGACCCGGAATTTTGGTAGAGGTCTACTAGACGAAGCTTAATACCAAATATCAAAGTTCTGGGCTTTATGATTTCAGACAAGAAGATTGTTAAATGTTTTCCCTATAGAGTCTATGTAAAATCAAAGGGTCCTGGGGTAGGGGCATTTTTGGTCCTAGGGCTTTAATTTGAAAAATCCTGATAGAGGTCAACTAGATGAAGCTACATACCAAATATCAAAGACCTAGGCCCTGCCGATTCAGAGACGAAGATTTTAAAATATTTTCCCTATATTGTCTATGCAATACCAGTTGGCTCCCGGGCGGAGGTAATTTGGGTCCCCGGGGCTATAATTTGAAAAATATTGCTAGAGGTCCACTAGACGAACACACCTGTGAAATTATTTCAAAATCTATCAATTGGTTAAGGGGAAAAAGCTGTTTGAAGGTTTTTCTATTATTAGCTCTGGCGGCCATCTTGTTCATCCGAGAGCAACGGTTTGAGCAATTTTAGTAGAGGGCTACCCAAATAACACACCTGTGAAATAATTTCAAAATCCATCCACTGGTCAAGGAGCAATTTTGGTAGAGGCTCACCCAAGGAACATTACTTTAAAATAATTTCAAAATCTATCTAGCAGTTTTGGCTGATCAAGGAGAAGTCATTTAAAGATTTTTTTCTATTTTGAGCTCTGGTAGCCGTCTTGTTCATCGGAGCGGAACGGTTGATGATGATGATGATTTCGTGTTTAACGACGCGTCAACCCTCTTGGTGGGTCATAAGCGTCAGTCGGTTAATGGCCAAACGGCATGAATAATTATGATGATATTAAAAGCAGCAAGTCAGAATGATAATGTATAAAAATCCGAAACAGTTAAATCTTATGAAAAAGACCAATTTCTTTTAAGAATAAAATAATGTTATCAACAGGCACATCTCGAAACAGTTGTTGCAAAGTGTCAGCTTTGAAACACAAAACACGCGAGGGCGAAAAGTCAACACAGTCAATTAAGATATGTTTCACAGTGAATGGCTGATCACAACCTACACAAGAAGGCTGATCATCACTATTAAAAATATAAGAATGAGTAACTCTAGTATGGCCGATGCGCAGTCGTGTTAATACTACGTCCTCTTTTCTGGAAAACTGTGGAGGAGAGCATTTTGTACTAACGACAGGTTTAATGGCATGGAGTTTGTTATTTATTGCACGGTCCCATTCGCCTTGCCATTCCGACAAGATGTATCTATTGATAAATGGTTTAAAATTATTAAAAGGAATTTTAAAAACAGATGGATCAAGATTGAGCGATTCCTTTGCTTTCTTGTCAGCATATTCATTGCCGACAATGCCAATATGGCTCGGAAGCCAACAAAACAAGATTTGGTGTGTTTTAGAAATTTCATGATGTTTTTCGATCAATTTTTGAATTTGAGGATTTTTAGATGATGAATGGTCTAAAGCCTTAAGCACAGAAAGTGAATCAGAAAATATAATTGCTTTTTGAATTGTTGAAGAACTGATAAAATCTAAAGCTAGGTCTATTGCTTTGGCTTCAGCTGTAAAAATAGATGAACCATCTGGAAGGCGCATGGTTTTGTGCGTATCTTTAGAAACATACGCACAGCCAACTTTATATCCTTCTTTGGAACCATCAGTATAGACTTGCTGGTAATCATTGTAACGTGACTGCAGTACCTGAAAGTTTTGTTTGAGAAGTATTGGATTTGATTCGGATTTTTTTCCATCATGTAAGTCGAACAGAATAGAAGGTTGTTTAATACACCAAGATGGAACTTCGGCGGTTTCATGTTTTTGAATATTTTTAAGGTCGATACCTGAATTTTCCAGCAGTGGTAAAATACGTAATCCAAAAGGTTTGATTGCTGTGGGTTTTGTTTCATACTTATCTACAAATTGAGGTGGAAATGAAATTTTGGATGCCGGGTTAGATGGATTTGCAGCAAGTCTGATAGCATACTGAAGAGAAAGTTTCTCTCTGCGCGAGGTTAAAGATGGTTCACCTGCTTCTACATAAAGGCTTAATACGGGAGAAGTACGGAAGGCTCCCATGGCCAGACGAAGGCCTTGGTGATGGATAGTATCCAAGGATTTTAAATAGGACTTTCTGGCAGAACCATAAACAACAGACCCATAATCTAATTTAGATCTTATTAAAGACCGGTAAAGATGTAATAAAGTATACCGATCTGCTCCCCAACTTGTATGAGCTAAAACTTTCAAAAGATTCAAAGCTTTTAAGCATTTCGCTTTAAGATATTTAATATGTGGAATAAAAGATAACTTTTGATCAAATATGACCCCAAGAAATTTGGCTTCTTCAACAACAGGAATTTGTGATCCGTATAAAAACAGGGAAGGATGTTCGTGTTTCTTCCGTAGTTTACAAAAATGAACACACTGCGTTTTCGACTTGGAAACTTGAAACCATTTTTATCAGTCCATTCTTCTATTCTTTTTAAATTTTGTTGTAACTTTCGTTCAATTGTTTTCATATTTTTTGAACGGTAACATATACAAAAATCATCAACATACAATGAACAATCAGTTTTGTCGTCCAAACATTGTACAATATTGTTTATTTTGATGTTAAATAGCGTAGTTGAAAGAATACTACCCTGTGGGACACCCTGTTCTTGATCATAGAAATCTGACAGGGTAGACCCCACACGCACCTGAAACATGCGCTCCCCTAAAAAGCTTTCAATAAAACTGGGAAGTTTTCCTCTTAAGCCAATGTTATGTAGATCTTTCAATATTCCATAACGCCATGTTGTATCATATGCTTTCTCCAAGTCGAAAAAGACAGCCACTACGTGTTCTTTGTTAATAAAAGCATCTCGTATAAATGTTTCTAGTCTTATTAAATTGTCATTGGTACTACGTTCCGAACGAAAACCCGATTGATATTCTGAAATGAGACTGTTGGACTCTAAGTACCAGACTAATCTCTTGTTTATCATTCTCTCCAATGTTTTACACAAACAACTTGTCAAAGCTATCGGACGATAATTTGTAGGTTCTGCATGATCTTTCCCTGGTTTCGGAATTGGTACAACTGTAGCTACACGCCAACTCTCAGGACAGACCCCCGTTTCCCAAATATTATTAAAGATATCTAAAAGTGTTGTAAGAGAACTTTTTGGCAGATGCTTAAGCATCTGATAATGAATTTCATCGGGGCCGGTTGCCGTATCATGTGATTTTTCAATGGCTTCAACGAGTTCGGATAAGTTAAAAGGTGTGTTGTATTCTTCGTGATTAAGGGATTTGAAGTTAAGATTTCTTTTCTCTTGGTCCTTTTTGAAATTTCTAAAAGTGTCAGAATAATTACGCGATGATGAATTTCTCAAGAATGTGTGACCAAGAGTATCTGAAATATCTTTTTTAGTTGAAGCTTTTGTGTCAAAACCAGTATTTAAATGTGTAAAACTAGAGGACTTTGTTTTTCCTGAAATTTTTCGTACCATATCCCAAACCTTTTTAATGGGGGTTTTGTAGTTCAATTTGGAGACATATTCTCTCCATGACTTTCGTTTGGAAGCTCGGATTGTTCGCCGAGCTTTAGCTCTAAAAACTTTAACGTCGTTTAGCTTTTCTGAAGTGGGACTTTTGCAGAACTTATTTAGAGCCTGTTTGCGCTTTTGAATAGCTTCTTTACAGTCATTATTAAACCAAGGCTTGCTTTTCTTGGTATTTGTGGAGGTCTTTGGAATGCATTGTTCTGATATATTAATAAGTTTATCTGTGAAATCAGAAACAATGTCAAATGATTCAATTAAGTGATCAACTGATAACTCTTCTTCACATAAATTACGGAATAATTCCCAGTCGGCTTTATTCATTTTCCATTTCTGGCTACAGTCCTCATCTTGTTCGTTTACGCTCTCAATTATAACAGGGAAGTGATCACTTCCGCACTGATCATCATGAACAGACCAGTCATAGTCCAAGAAGAGAGATGGGTGACACAAAGAGAGATCTAAAGAAGACAAATGACCTGTCGCTGGGTGAAGGTAAGTATACGATTTATCATTCATCAAGCAAAGATCGCTCTTTGCAATAAAATCTTCAACAAGTGCTCCTCTGTTATTGATATCTTTACAGCCCCATAGAATATTGTGACCATTGAAGTCGCCAACTAAAAGATATGGGGATGGAAGCTGACTCAGCAATGAGTCAAGATGTTCGGGCTTTAAAGAAAATGAGGGTGGAATATATAAAGAGCATATTGTAGTTTCTTTATCCAGAGAAACCGATACTGCTACAGCTTGTAGGTCTGTTTTTAATTTGATCTCTCTTTGTGGTAAACATGATTTAACAAGAAGTGAACTGCCACCAGATGGTTTGTTACCATCAGAATAGATATAGTTGTATGTATTGAAACCCCTGACATCAATGTTGTCATCAGTTTTTAAAAAAGTTTCTTGCAAACAAAAAACCGATGGGTTTAATAACGAAATAAGTAATAAGAGTTCATTATAATTTGATTTAAGACCTCGACAATTCCATTGTATTATTTTGTGTTTTAAATCCATTTTATGAAGAGATTAAGACTAGAAACTATATTGGAGCTGCAATTGGTGATATAGATCTGCTACCACCAGCTCGTGGTGTTGCTGACCTCGATCTGTTATTGTCATTTGGTGATGATGGAGTTTCAAACTCCATATCACTGTCACTCAAAGATCCGAATCTGTTCTGGAATTTTATATTGTCTCTTTCCATTTTACGTTGTCTGTCTGTTTGTTTTAGAGACATTTGCTTTTTCGGATCTTCCGATCCCTTAGTAGTTCGACCGCAGTCGAGTTTCTCTTTTACATGCGGCGCTGGCTTCGGTACGGTCGCTGTCGACCGATCCGAAGCAACCTGGATTGCGCCATTTGATAACTTGGTTGAACTTTGTGGCGCTGGAGTAGATTTACTCCATGCACCAGATTTTTTCAGTTCAGCTATGTATGAATCAACAGTCTGTGTTGCGGAGCTGGACACTTTAACACCAGCACCCTTTGTGATGCTGGCGTAACTGGTGGTTGGTGTTGCGTTTCGATCCTCAACAATTTTCCGCGCTTCTGGGAAGGTTATCGCTCTTTGGTATTTTACAGTGAGTATTTCTTTTTCTTTTTTCCATGCCGGACAATCTCGAGAGAAAACAGCATGATTGCCACCACAATTGATGCATTTGGCCTCATTCTTACAGTTTTGGTGATTATCAACATGTTTGTCTTTACCACAGTTTGGACAAAGTTGTTTCTTCTGACATCTGCTTTCGTGGTGGCCAAAAACCTGACATGAGTAACATCTGAGAGGGTTTGGTATATATACCTCTACGTTTACCGAAAGATATGCTACTTTGATTTTCTTGGGCAGAACTGGTGTATTAAAGGTCAACACGTAAGTACCTGTTGGCTTCAATACACCATCTCTACGAACTTGGATGTTACGTACTGCAATGACGCCCTCAGATCTCAAGTTGTCAATTATCTCTGCATCGGTGCAAGGACGTAGCTCTGGGCTGCGGATGACACCTTTACACGAATTGAGTGTATTGTGCAGAGACACCTTGACCTTGAGATCAAAGAGCTTTGTGGTACCAAGCAGGCTTTTAACCTGCTGTTCTCTCTCTACTTCCAAAAGGAGATCACCCGACTTAAGCTTTTTGGGTGTCCGGTAATGGACACAATACTCTTTTCAATCACAAAAGGCGATAAACTTGACACAGTGCGAGTTTCTTCGACTGATGTCATAACCAAGAAGCGTGGAAAATTTAAAATCTTTGGTGATTCAGACTGCTGACTAGACTGTTGACTAGATTGGTGACTGGGATCATCCGTTTCGGATGAATCCTCGTCTTTTTTACGTTTAGATGCGTGGGTGCGGTTATTTTTTTTTCCATGAGGCATAACGGAAAAAATTCTAGTTTCGTCCCAAGTGCTCTCCGCCCTCCGTGGAGCCCTACAAGGGAACACCATAATGGAGTGGTCATCCAACTCGCAGGTGTTAGAGATACACGTGAGATATACTCGCATAAACAAAATGCCTACACGATTGATCCGTTTAGCCACCGCCTTCTAGAGATAAAAAGACAGAAAAGGGTAAGGTAAATGGGCACATGGTTGGTATCAGGAAAGATACAAAAAGAGTTGAAGAGAAAGCAAAGCAGTATCTCTAGGGCTCGGCGCGACCAGCCGATTGACCGTGCCGGACCGCACGGCCACCCGTCTACACCGAAAAGCCAGGCCAAAGAGGCGTGTTGGGTACCTGAAGCACCGCCACCTCAGGTAACCCTCAACCTCCAGGATCCCTTCTTCCGGCTTACAGGACGCCACCCACGGCAAACGGGTGGTACTTCCTTTAGCTCTTCCCAGTGGGCACAGAGACCACAGCGGCAATGTGCCCAGTGGGAATTGAGCCCCCAGGGCCACGGCAAGGCAGGAAGTCTAATACCTGGGGGCGGAGCGGAACGGTTTGAGCAATTTTGGTAGAGGGTCACCCAAAGAACATTCCTGTAAAATTATTTCAAAATCTATCTAGCAGTTTTGGAGAAGTCGTTTAAATAAAGTTGACGACGGACGCGACGGACGGAGGATGGCTGATCACAAAACTCACCTTGGGCACTTCGTGCTCAGGTGAGCTAACAAGAAATGTTCTTGAATATATATTAAGCGCTCGTTAGAACTTCCTCTGTGAGACGGTTCTTACGCGCGCCCAAAATCTATGTTTCGAGCTGAAAACGAAAACAAGAGCACCGCATGCGGGTGCCTCGCTCGGCTGCAAAAATTCTAAGTCGAAAAAGGGGCAAAATTGTGCCAAAAATATTTTGAGGTTTACCGCACCTATTGGTGTAATTCCCCCTTTCATAATGAACAACTAGTCCGAGTTTCAAGTAAATATGTTCAGTAATGAGAGAGATACTACAAAATGTCCAAGTTTGTGCACGACGACGAAGCAGACGACGCCAAAGCTATGACAATACCTCGTGGTTTTCTTTGAAAACAGCCGAGCTAACAATATTGTGCCGACGGTAAATTTTTGTTTTTATTGCGAGGTGCTCCTCTCTGCCTCTCTCTCAATTTATTCCAGTTCAGAATGATTAATTCAGTATAGATTTTTAGCGCTCGTTAGAAAAAAGAAATGTTCTTAGAACTGCCTCAGTGAGACGGTACCTAAGCGCGCGCAAAATCCATGTTTCGAGCTGAAATAGAAAAAAAAAAATGTTTGTTTTTATTGCGAGGTGCTTCTCGCTTCTCTCTCTTTCTCTTAATTTATTCCAGTTCTTTTGTGTGCTTGTTAGAACCGCTCGTTAGTTGAAATAGAAAAAAAACTGTTCTTTACCGCTGCACCTCCGACCTCTCTAGTTAGCTCTTGATAGATTTTGGGCGCTCGTTGGAAAAAAAATGTTAATTTGCGCGCTCAAAATCTATGTCTCGAGCTGAAGTAGAAAAAAAAAGTTTTTTTTTTTTGTTTTTTTTTTTGTGAGGTGCTTCTCGTTTCTCTCTTAATTTATTTCAGCTCTGAAAGACAGATTTTGGGCGCTCGTTGGAACCGCCTTATTGAGATGGTTGTAATGTTTAGCTGAAATAGAAGAACTGTTCTTTACCGCTGCACCCCCGAATTCTCCGCATTATATTCAGAGTATGACAAATACTGTT
>CAUZLF010000003.1:365442-568431 GCA_963580285.1 Lucinisca nassula
ACTGAGAAGCGGCTGCAATTCTCACCATATCTGTTCTGCCTCATCCAGGATTTGCAGACAGCTTACCCGTACCCATGTCACCCGTAAAAACAGAAACACGTGGATAGTTTGTGCTTTATTCTGTGTAAATGACATCTCAGGAGTAGGTGTGGTATGGTAAAAAGCTGCAAGGCAAACAAAAAGGGGGTTTACTATGCAATTCCGTACAGACATATTACATTCTGCAAATACATGTCTTTAAGCCCCAACAGAACATCAGGAATTAAAGACACATACGGCTTCCCATACATATGTTTTAAGGAACAATGAGCCTTTGGGTAAAATGTAAGCTGTGTCTAGTAATTGAACTAATAATAAGCCAATTAGAGGCAAGGCCAAACGTGCCTAAATGAAAGCTAAATGACAGAATGACAATTACAATATTTAATGTTTGATCACTCAACGGGCTCTTTAGGCATATTGACATCTTACAAAAGTTATCTCGTAACGGAGTTAACTTAAAAAGGGAATTATTACAATGATCATGGTATAAACTTACACTGTGAGGGCTTAAACTGACAAAGATTGGTAAGTTGAACTGTTTTCCTTTGTTTGCAAACAACGTTGTCTAAAGCGGAAGTGGCGGATGCAGTTTGGCTCTACCCAAACATATGAAAAGAAACGAAAGGAACCGCATGTCGGCAACTGTATAAAACCCGGTACCGCGGCGAAAAACGTCCGAACAATTTTGCATTATGGATAACGGCACACTCCCCGCCTGATATCTGACAGGATATCACTTTTAAAAATCCATTTAATTGTCATCCCGGTCACGGCACCAAATCAAAAAATCAGTAGCGACATATCAACAAGAAAATTTAATATCAGTGAACTCATCATCGTACGGAGATGAAAGTGTTTCAACTGGTTGAACTCACGCGGAATCAATTTCATTATACAATAGGAGTACTAGCTGAGTAACCGGACGCGTATATACAGTAGGCTTGCCATCTCTGATCACACGAACCTCAGCGGCGCGAACCCTGTCATCATCACCAGAAATTGCATGAACGACTATACCCATAGGCCAGTCGTTTCGGCAAGTCTGCTCATCTTTCATCAGGACTAAATCCCCAGTTTTCAAATCTTTTTGGACAACCTGCCACTTGCGATGCCTCTGGAGAGTTTGCAGGTACTCTTTTTTCCAGCGTCTCAAGAAAAGATCAGACAGCATCTGAACACGCTGCCACTGGGCTTTGTATACGTTTTTAGGATCAAATCCTTGCAGAGGCTGCACTTCACAGCCAAACTTTTGGGTCAGAAGAGTAGACGGAGTGAGAATCTGTGAACACTGAGGGTCAGAGGAGACAGGTGTCAGTGGTCTGGAGTTTATGATAGCAGACACCTCAGCCATGAAGGTGGTTAGTACCTCATGGGTCAAGTATCTGCCTTCAACCTCCGACAACAGTGAATCTAGGATTCTCCTGGCTACCCCGATCATTCTTTCCCACACTCCTCCCATGTGGGAGGAATGAGAGGGGTTGAAGAGCCATGTACACCCATTATCATACAGGAAATCCCTGACAGTACCTTGTTCGACGTTAACTGCGTTGACTTTGAGGATATGTGTGGCCCCTACAAAATTCGTGCCTCTATCCGATCGAAAGGTCTGAACCTTTCCTCTTATGGCAATAAACCGTCTAAGAGAATTTATAAAGGATGAACTGCTAAGATCCTCAATGACTTCAATATGGACGGCACGTGTAGTCAGGCACGTGAATAACACAGCCCACCGCTTACTGTTGGCATGTCCACCTCTAGTCCGTCGCGCAACAACTTGCCAAGGTCCGAAAGTATCTACTCCTACTGACGTAAATGGCGGGCCTGGTTGAAGTCTATCAACGGGCAAGTCCGCCATTTGTTGAAACATCCGACTTCCACGCAGTTTTCGGCATTTCACACATTTGTGGATCACTGAAGAGATCAATCGCTTCCCACCTATGATCCACAACCCCCAGCTCGGACTGCTCCAGCTGTGAAGAGCCTTCCTTGATGCTTAATAAGGCTGTGATGGTGCTGTACCAACAGAGTAGAAATATGATGACCAGCAAGCAGAATGATTGGGTTTCTTTGGTTGCTAGATATCTCTGCCTTGTTTAAACGGTCACCGACACGCAGAATTCCCTCTTTATCGATGAAGGGATTCAAGGACAGGAGCTTGCTATTTCTGGGTAGTGGTTTCTTTTCTTGAAGGCACTGCACCTCTTTTTCAAACAGTTCTCGCTGAACAGTTCTGAAGATGAAGAGCTCAGTTTCTTTGAAAGATGCAACAGACTTAACCATGAAGGGAAACTGTTGATCTTCATCACAGTATAATTTACTGTGATGTGAGGAAGCGACACGTTTTAAGAGTGCTAAGGCTTCAACTAACTTCTTCAAACTTCTTCCAAGAAGAGAATTTCTGAAATCTATGGGTCCCAAGTGATGTGTGTGTGAAGATGTCAGATTTCAGTACCCTGACCATTGGCCTAATATTTTCATCAATATTAGGCTCTACAAGTGGAACAGTCTCCGATGGTGATACATCTGTCTTATCTGATGCCGTTAGTAGATATGTGGGACCTTCTAACCATGGGCTGCTCTGAATCTGTGCAGCCGGAGCATATCTGGTAGCCGAGTCCGCAGGATTCTTATCAGTTGCCCCCAGGTATTAGACTTCCTGCCTTGCCGTGGCCCTGGGGGCTCAATTCCCACTGGGCACATTGCCGCTGTGGTCTCTGTGCCCACTGGGAAGAGCTAAAGGAAGTACCACCCGTTTGCCGTGGGTGGCGTCCTGTAAGCCGGAAGAAGGGATCCTGGAGGTTGAGGGTTACCTGAGGTGGCGGTGCTTCAGGTGCCCAACACGCCTCTTTGGCCTGGCTTTTCGGTGTAGACGGGTGGCCGTGCGGTCCGGCACGGTCAATCGGCTGGTCGCGCCGAGCCCTAGAGATACCGCTTTGCTTTCTCTTCAACTCTTTTTGTATCTTTCCTGATACCAACCATATGCCCATTTACCTTACCCTTTTCTGTCTTTTTATCTCTAGAAGGCGGTGGCTAAACGGATCAATCGTGTAGGCATTTTGTTTATACGAGTATATCTCACGTGTATCTCTAACACCTGCGAGTTGGATAACCACTCCATTATGGTGTTCCCTTGTAGGGCTCCACGGAGGGCGGAGAGCACTTGGGACGAAACTAGAATTTTTTCCTTATGCCTCATGGAAAAAAAAATAACCGCAACGCATCTAAACACAACGCACCTAAACGTAAAAAACAAGACGATTCATCCGAATCGGATGAACACAGTCAACAAGCCAGTCAGCAGTCAAGTCAACAAACCAGTCAGCAGTCCGCTAAACCAAATTTCGACAATGTTCCGCGCTTCTTGGTTGTCTCGTCGCTTGACGATACACGAAGTGTATCCAGCCTTTCTCCTTTCGTAATTGAGAAATGTATTAACTCCATAGCCGGACACCCTAAGAGTATCAAAAAGCTCAAATCAGGTGACCTTCTCTTGGAAGTCGAGAAAAAACAGCAAGTTGTAAGCCTGCTAAGCACCAATAAACTCTTTGATCTTCAGGTTAAAGTCTCTCTCCACAACACGTTAAATTCGTCTAAGGGAGTGATTCGCAGTCCAGAACTGCGCCCTTGTACAGATGAAGAGATCGTCGATAACTTGAAAGATCAGGGAGTTGTTGGTGTTCGTAACATCAAAGTCCGTAGAAATGGTGTACTAAAACCAACAGCAACTTATGTGTTGACTTTTAATACACCAGTTCTACCCAAGAAAATCAAAGTAGCATATCTTTCCATTAACGTAGAGGTATACATCCCAAACCCTCTTAGATGTTACTCTTGTCAGGCTTTTGGCCATCATGAAAGCAGATGTCAGAGAAAAAAACTCTGTCCTAATTGTGGTGAAGAAAAGCATGTTGATAATCACCTCAACTGCAAAAATGAACCCAAATGCGTAAATTGTGATGGCAAACATGCTGTTTTCTCTCGAGACTGTCCGGCATGGAAAAAAGAAAAAGAAATACTAACCGTCAAATACCAAAGGGGGATAACATTCCCAGAAGCGCGAAAAATTGTCGATGAGCGATATATAACACCAACCACCAGTTTTGCCAGCATCACAAAGGGTACTGGTGTAAAATGTACCAGCTCCGCGACACAGACTGCTGAATCATACATAGCTGAACTGAAAAAATCTGGTGCATGGAGTAAACCCACTCCAGCACCGCAAAGTTCAACCAACTTATCAAATGGCGCAATCCAGATTGCTTCGGATCGGTCGACAGCGACCGTACCGAAGCCAGCGCCGCACGTAAAAGAGAAACTCGACTCAGGTCGAACTAATAAGGGATCGGAAGATCCGATCAAAAAACATCAATTGTCTCAAAAACAGACAGACAGACAACGTAAAATGGAAAGAGACAATATTAGATTTCAGAACAGATTCGGATCTTTGAGTGACAGTGATATGGAGTTCGCTGAAACTCCATCATCACCAAATGGCAATAACAGATCGAGGTCAGCAACACCACGAGCTGGTGGTAGCAGATCTATATCACCAATTGCAGCTCCAATATAGTTTCTAGTCTTAATCTCTTCATAAAATGGATTTAAAACACAAAATAATACAATGGAATTGTCGAGGTCTTAAACCAAATTATAATGAACTCTTATTACTTATTTCGTTATTAAACCCATCGGTTTTTTGTTTACAAGAAACTTTTTTAAAAACTGATGACAACATTGATGTCAGGGGTTTCAATACATACAACTATATCTATTCTGATGGTAGCAAACCATCTGGTGGCAGTTCAATTCTTGTTAAATCATGTTTACCACAAAGAGAGATCAAATTAAAAACAGACCTACAAGCTGTAGCAGTATCGGTTTCTCTGGATAAAGAAACTACAATTTGCTCTATATATATTCCACCCTCATTTTCGTTAAAGCCCGAACATCTTGACTCATTGCTGAGTCAACTTCCATCGCCATATCTTTTAGTTGGCGACTTCAATGGTCACAATATTCTATGGGGCTGTAAAGATATCAATAACAGAGGAGCACTTGTTGAAGATTTTATTGCAAAGAGCGATCTTTGCTTGATGAATGATAAATCTTATACTTACCTTCACCCAGCGACAGGTCATTTGTCTTCTTTGGATCTCTCTTTGTGTCACCCATCTCTCTTCTTGGACTATGACTGGTCTGTTCATGATGATCAGTGCGGAAGTGATCACTTCCCTGTTATAATTGAGAGTGTAAACGAACCAGATGAGGACTGTAACCAGAAATGGAAAATGAATAAAGCCGACTGGGAATTATTCCATAATTTATGTGAAGAAGAGTTATCAATTGATCATTTTAATGAATCATCCGACATTGTTTCTGATTTCACAGATACACTTATTAACATATCAGAACAATGCATTCCAAAGACCTCCACAAATACTAAGAAAAGCAAGCCTTGGTTTAATAATGACTGTAAAGAAGCTATTAAAAAGCGTAAACAGGCTCTAAATAAGTTCTGCAAAAATCCCACTTCAGAAAAGCTCAACGACGTAAAAGTTTTTAGAGCTAAAGCTCGGCGAACAATCCGAGCTTCCAGGCGAAAGTCATGGAGAGAATATGTCTCCAAATTGAACTATAAAACCCCCATTAAAAAGGTTTGGGATATGGTACGAAAAATTTCAGGAAAAACAAAGTCTTCTAGTTTTACACATTTAAATACTGAATTTGACACAATAGCTTCAACAAAAAAAGATATTTCAGATACTCTTGGGCACACATTCTTGAGAAATTCTTCATCGCGTAATTATTCTGACACTTTTAGAAATTTTAAAAAGGACCAAGAGAAAAGAAATCTAAACTTTAAATCACTTAATCACGAAGAATACAACAAACCTTTTAACTTATCCGAACTCGTTGAAGCCATTGAAAAATCACATGATACGGCAACCGGCCCCGATGAAATTCATTATCAGATGCTTAAGCATCTGCCAAAAAGTTCTCTTACAACACTTTTAGATATCTTTAATAATATTTGGGAAACGGGGGTCTGTCCTGAGAGCTGGCGTGTAGCTACAGTTGTACCAATTCCGAAGCCGGGGAAAGATCATGCAGAACCTACAGGTTGTCGTCCGGTGGCTTTGGCGGGTTGTTTGTGTGGAGCGTTGGAGAGAATGATAAGCGGGAGATTAGTCTGGTACTTAGAGTCCAACAACCTCATTTCAGAATATCAATCGGGCTTTCGTTCGGAACGTAGTACCAATGACAATTTAATAAGACTAGAAACATTTATACGAGATGCTTTTATTAACAAAGAACACGTAGTAGCTGTCTTTTTCGACTTGGAGAAAGCATATGATACAACATGGCGATATGGAATATTGAAAGATCTACATAACATTGGCTTAAGAGGAAAACTTCCCAGTTTTATTGAAAGCTTTTTAGGGGAGCGCATGTTTCAGGTGCGTGTGGGGTCTACCCTGTCAGATTTCTATGATCAAGAACAGGGTGTCCCACAGGGTAGTATTCTTTCAACTACGCTATTTAACATCAAAATAAACAATATTGTACAATGTTTGGACGACAAAACTGATTGTTCATTGTATGTTGATGATTTTTGTATATGTTACCGTTCAAAAAATATGAAAACAATTGAACGAAAATTACAACAAAATTTAAAAAGAATAGAAGAATGGACTGATAAAAATGGTTTCAAGTTCTCCAAGTCGAAAACGCAGTGTGTTCATTTTTGGAAACTACGGAAGAAACACGAACATCCTTCCCTGTTTTTATACGGATCACAAATTCCTGTTGTTGAAGAAGCCAAATTTCTTGGGGTCATATTTGATCAAAAGTTATCTTTTATTCCCCATATTAAATATCTTAAAGCGAAATGCTTAAAAGCTTTGAATCTTTTGAAAGTTTTAGCTCATACAAGTTGGGGAGCAGATCGGTATACTTTATTACATCTTTACCGGTCTTTAATAAGATCTAAATTAGATTATGGGTCTGTTGTTTATGGTTCTGCCAGAAAGTCCTATTTAAAATCCTTGGATACTATCCATCACCAAGGCCTTCGTCTGGCCATGGGAGCCTTCCGTACTTCTCCCGTATTAAGCCTTTATGTAGAAGCAGGTGAACCATCTTTAACCTCGCGCAGAGAGAAACTTTCTCTTCAGTATGCTATTAGACTTGCTGCAAATCCATCTAACCCGGCATCCAAAATTTCATTTCGACCTCAATTTGTAGATAGGTATGAAACTAAACCCACAGCAATTAAACCTTTTGGATTACGTATTTTACCACTGCTGGAAAATTCAGGTATCGACCTTAAAAATATTCAAAAACATGAAAACGCCGAAGTTCCATCTTGGTGTATTAAACAACCTTCTATTCTGTTCGACTTACATGATGGAAAAAAATCCGAATCAAATCCGATACTTCTCAAACAAAACTTTCAGGTACTGCAATCACGTTACGATGATTACCAGCAAGTCTATACTGATGGTTCCAAAGAAGGAGATAAAGTTGGTTGTGCGTATGTTTCTAAAGATACGCACAAAACCATGCGCCTTCCAGATGGTTCATCTATTTTTACAGCTGAAGCCAAAGCAATAGACCTAGCTTTAGATTTTATCAGTTCTTCAACAATTCAAAAAGCAATTATATTTTCTGATTCACTTTCTGTGCTTAAGGCTTTAGACCATTCATCATCTAAAAATCCTCAAATTCAAAAATTGATCGAAAAACATCATGAAATTTCTAAAACACACCAAATCTTGTTTTGTTGGCTTCCGAGCCATATTGGCATTGTCGGCAATGAATATGCTGACAAGAAAGCAAAGGAATCGCTCAATCTTGATCCATCTGTTTTTAAAATTCCTTTTAATAATTTTAAACCATTTATCAATAGATACATCTTGTCGGAATGGCAAGGCGAATGGGACCGTGCAATAAATAACAAACTCCATGCCATTAAACCTGTCGTTAGTACAAAATGCTCTCCTCCACAGTTTTCCAGAAAAGAGGACGTAGTATTAACACGACTGCGCATCGGCCATACTAGAGTTACTCATTCTTATATTTTTAATGGTGATGATCAGCCTTCTTGTGTAGGTTGTGATCAGCCATTCACTGTGAAACATATCTTAATTGACTGTGTTGACTTTTCACCCTCACGTATTTTATATTTCAAAGCTGACACTTTGCAACAACTGTTTCGAGATGTACCTGTTGATAACATTATTTTATTCTTAAAAGAAATTGGTCTTTTTCATAAGATTTAACTGTTTCAGATTTTTATACATTATCATTCTGACTTGTTACTTTTAATATCATCATAATTATTCATGCCGTTTAACCGTTAACCGACTGACGCTTATGACCCACCAGGAGGGTTGACGCGTCGTTAAACACGAAATCATCATCATCATCTTATCAGTTGCTACATAGGACCACTGGTCCGGACTGGATAACTGTCGGATTCGATCTACCCTGTTGCTGACATATACATAAAACCGTCTGGTTTGATTATGTATGTATCCTAAGACCACTTTGCTATCCGTATAGAAACGAATCTTTTCAGGTGGGTAATTCAGATGCTCAGATACCAACCCGGCGACGTCTACTGCTAACACAGCAGCACAGAGCTCGAGTCGTGGGATGGTGTGTCCATGTGAAGGGGCTACTTTTGCCTTTCCCAGAATGAAACCCAACTGACGGCTCTTGTTGTCAGTACCAGAGAGTAGATACGCGACAGCAGCTATAGCCTTTTCGGAGGCATCTGAGTAAATATGGATCTCATTTTCCAAACTGTTACTCATAGAAACATAAGAATATGTCGGAGGAACATTCAATGCTTCTAGGCACTTCAGGGAATCTTTCCAAGCTTCCCATTCCCGATGAGCTTCCGGTAAGGGTTGATCCCAGTCAGTAGTTTCAAAAAGAAACCTTCTTAATAAAAGTTTTCCCGGTATGGTTACTGGGCAAACGAATCCGAGTAGGTCAAAGAGACTGTTGACCACTGACAAGATACCTCTGCGGGTGTATGGTTTCTCATCAGTCGACACCTGGAAAGTAAACGTGTCGTTTTCCAGAGGCCAGCTCAGTCCTAAACTGTGCTGTAAGGGCAATGAATCACCACTGAAGTCAAGAGCCTTCAGAGATTTCGCCAGATCGTTCTCGGTAAAGGCCTTTAAGACTTCTTCACTGTTGGAAGCTATCTTAGGTAGACGTAAATTTCCCTTTTTTCTCAACGCTTCTTGAGTGCGCTTCATGAGGTCTATGGTTTCCGAGCTTGTCGGAAGGGAGATTAAACCATCATCTACATAAAAATTGTTGTCAATGAAATTCTTGACATCGCTTCCGAACTGATCTTCACAGACAGCAGCCGTCTTCCGCAAACCGTAAGTAGCGATAGCTGGAGACGGGCTATTTCCGAAGACATGAACTCTCATCCTGTATTCGATGAGGTCTTGGCTTGGGTCATTTCCTCGGTACCAAAAGAACCTTAGAAAGTTCCTGTGATCTTCGCGTACCAGAAAACTGTAGAACATATGCTCAATATCTGCCATGATAGCTATAGGTTCTTTCCTGAACCTGAGAAGGACACCTAACAGACTGTTTATCAGGTCTGGACCAGACAATAAAACACTGTTCAAAGAAATACCATCACATGTGGCAGAAGAGTCAAACACTCCCGAATTTGCTGAGGCGTTTTGGGGTGATAGACCCCGAAAACTGGCAAGTACCAACATTCCTCTCCTTTCGACAGAGGGGGAGCATCCTCGGCGCTGCCACTATTGAATACTTTTTTCATGAATTCGACAAAATGCTCCCTCTTGACAGGATTCTTTCTTAGGCTGAGGTCCAAGTTTCTGGCCCTTCTTTCAGCCTGAGACCTGTTGTTTGGGAGTCTAGATCTACCCGGACGAAAAGGCAAGGGTGCAACCCAATTGCCTTCAGCAGACTTTTGAAAGTCATTATCCATAATTCTGAGGAACTGCCTATCTTCAAAGGAAAAACCAGGCTTATCATCACGAGTTTTTTTCAAACAAACAGCGTTCTAAGCCATTTTCCTTCTGAAGAGGAAGTTCCCTCAATGTGAATTCATTCTCACAGGGCGGGAATATTGACAGGCGCCCATTTGGGAGAAGATGAGTCTTGCTAACATTGATGAAATCTGGTCTATGCACTTTACCTAGACATGACTCACCAATGATGACCCAGCCGAGAGGAAGTTGCTGGGCATATGGCGTATTTCTTGGACCGATCAATTGGTCCAGCACATGGTGAGCTTCTAGTAGATCTCGACCAATCAACAGGAGTATTTCCGATTCGTCATCAAGAGGGGGTATTAAGGCTGCAATATCTTGCAGATGTGCATAATGGGCGGCTACCTCAGGAGTAGGAATTTCGTCCCTTATACTCGGAATCTCGTTGCATTCAATGAGGGAAGGAAGGTCAAACCGACTGTTTCCATCATAGGATTCAATGGCATAACCAGTGGCACGTCTACCAGCTGATACAAAGAGCCCAGCGCAAGAAGACAGCTTGTACTCCGAGCTCATGCCATTGACACCAAAAAGTGTGAAAAAACTAGTTCTAGCCAAGGAACGATTACTTTGATCATCGACTATGGCATACATGCTTTGAGACTTTTCTGGGTGCCCATGAGGATAAACTTTTAAAAGAATATTCTTTGCACACGATTTGCCACCAAATCCATTTCCACAAACCTGTGTACACCTTGAAGTGACAGCCTCTGTAGAAACGACATTCATAGGCTGAGTTTCCTCTCCGCCATGATTTGCCGCGGATGATGCAGGAAATCGCTTTCCTGAATCCAATATATGAAGGGCTGTGGGGTGACGCTCGCTTCCACAGTCGGCGCATTTCACCTCTTCTGTGCATGCTCGCTTCAAGTGTTTGTTTGAATTACAGCACCTAAAACATATCTTGTGCTCCTTCAAGACTTTCCTCCTATCCTCGAGAGAGTTTACCTTGAAGGCTCTACAGTGATTAAGAGAATGCTTTGTTTTGTGTATTGGACAGACTTTATCGGGCCCAATATCTGATTCGTTGGAAAAGCCGGCTATTTCTGTCTTTCTTGCAGCTACCAAAGAGCCCGCATGGACGGGCTTATGAGTCGAAATACTAGGTGCCTTCCCTTTGCTTCCTTGCGCATTTGAAAAGGCTGTATCATAATCAAAGGCGGTGTCGTTTCTTACCCGACTCATCTCCCTTATAAAGGCACAGAAAAAGGAAAATGGGGGGAAAGCCACGCCATTATTTACCTTATAAGTACTGGCTCTCGTGGTCCATTTTTCCTGCAGCTGTGGAGTCAATTTACAAACAATCGGCTTAATCCCTGACGATGTATCAAAGTATGCTAGAAGAGCCTTATAGGGTTCACTTCTCTTTGCTGATTCTATTTCCGTCAGAATGTCCGAAAGATCATACAGCCTTTGGCTGTCTTTGTTGGATAATTTGGGAAAGCTTTCCAGTTTTCTTTTAAGGGCTGCCTCCACTAGCTCGGGGCTTCCATACCTTTCATTAAGCCGTTCCCATATACGCACTAAACCTGTTTCTGGTTGGGTGGGGTTAGAGGACCGAATACTCATTGCGAATTTCTTTGATTCTGGCCCTAACCACTTAACCAGTAAATCAAGTTCTTCAAAGGGAGAAACACTGAGCTCGGTCATTATGCTTTTGAAGCTAGTTCTCCATGTGGCATACGATTCCGGGCGATCATTAAAATTTGATAACCGAGAATGAAGCAAATCTTTTTTTAACAAAAATTTAGTGAATTCATTTGTAATCACCTTATCACCTCCCTGAAGCGCAGCTGGTGCCATGTTCTGCTTAGTCTTCGGAAAAAATGGGGCAGCATTACTATTTAGGGGATACTGCCATATCTTATGCACAGGTTCCTGCGAAGCCTTCTTTAAAGGATCAAGAGGGGCAGAATACTGATAATGCTCAATGTGAACTTCTTTTGAGACAGGGTCGTTAAATTCTGCCTGTTCAATAACATACTGCTTTGTACGCTCACTAGGATCAAACGGCTTTGCAACATCGGCTTCGCCGAGCGAAAGCCCTGAGTTTCCACACTCGGATAACTCGAGAGCTTGTGCCTCTGCTTCAGCAGCTGCAGCTACCTTCTCATGTGACAAAAGGTCAAGCTGTGAATTGAGTTCAGCCTTTAAGCGGGTAGAATTTGCTTTAGCTAAATTCTCTTGCTCATCCAACTGAGCTTGCTGTTTACGAAGTTCTGTTTCCTTCTTGGCAAACTCTAAGATCGCACGAGCAGCAGCTGCCTCGGCACGCTTCATCGTTATGATCGAAAAGTAGAAGTAAAACAAAGATCAGGAATTGATACAATTAACTTACTCCACCCATAAAAGACACCAAAGGGAAAGAAATACAAACATTAAGCGACCAGACCATAATGGAAATCTAAACAAAGGAAGGCCATAAGGACAGTTACTTTCCCACAATATGGCCATCCAAAATTAAAAGACACAAGTGATACACACAGTAAGTAACAAACAACAACATAAATAAATCGCCACAGAAGAGTCGCCTTGGAACGGTCAGTGGAAGATTTCCACTGGGGGGCTTAAATCGATTTTACGTGGCCACAATCCTCGCCCTTACTTCCGTCGCGATTTAGACAAATAATTTGTTCAGTCCGCATGAAGGCCTCCTAACTCATCAGTGCAACATCTCCGTGAACACAAAAATCAAAGAACCACAGAGGTGAGACAACGGTGAGGACTCGACAGAAAGAAACCACTGAAATGCTGGAGCAAAAGAAAACCAACAGTTAGACTCCGATGAGCCCAACCAGAGACAGAGCATCAGGCACCAACCAACATTATCTCTCTAATTTTCAATAAGCCTTTACGTTGGAGCCGTCATAGAATCTGAGGCCTGACCCACCGGCGTGTAATTAAAGAGGGAAGCAAAGTTGCCAACCGTGATTGGGTTAACTACCATGCATGCAGTCTGTCATATAATATCCATGTTGTACCCAATCTTTTTATATCGAAGAATGATTTTACGAAATTGGGTGCTGAAGTCATTGCGGTTATATATTTTTCTGAATTTATATACTGAGTCACCATAAAATTCGGGTTCCGATAGACCTTGTTGCAGAAGAGATTTAAGTCTTCGACGAAGCCTTGGAACTTCGTACTGAACCTGCGGGACTTCTTGCATGTTGTGATGCATGACACTCAGACTCTGACCTTACCGATAAAAGCTGACTCATAGCTCTCTCGGCTAACTGTGAATACTTGCCTTCGAATTCTGAATGAGATGACAGATCTTCTTTGCTTTGCTCAGTATTCGTACGATCTAAAAAGGCGCGATAGTCCGAAGATAGCAAGCGAAACTGGTCATATTCAGCGTTAAGATCATGTTCTATTGATTGACGCGCGTTTCCATTTTGAATACAATCCGGTATCCGCGCAGAGAGGGTTTCAATTCTCTCTCCACTTACACGTAGCTGTTCACGGTACCGCGCGCAACTTGATACATAGGACTCGTGTCCTTTTTCGGTTAATGATCTGAGCCTTCTCTCGCGTTCAGTAGGACGATCCGAATCAGTCACTTCCTGAGTCAGTTTAGCTTGGGTGCTTTCATCAGTTGCCGACATTTCGGTTTGTCAGATTTGAAATAATTGTTTTGAAAATGGGGTTCAGCTCAATTTACCAGAAGGAGCAATTAATAGAACAAAACAGACATGTATGTGATGTCAAAATGATGAAAAACATGCAAAGAAAGTCTTGTTTCTCAACATAACAGTTCATCCCTGGATAATGAGTGAATGGCTTATAATGTTTGTAGATTAGTTCTAAAATGTCACTCTGTTCCGAGTAAAATCCACACAAACAATATACTTTGTATCTCTATATTCTCTGTCATAATCACCGTGATCACTGAATAGATAGTTGAAAACAGATAGTTTATCTCCTTATTGATAGATAATGCGTGTTGTAAACGTATTCTGAAATAAGTTCTGTGTAATAAACTTTCAGTCTGGTTAATCGTTACTGTATCTGGAGTAGAAGATAACTTGGCCGTATTATTCCTACTGTGATTGTGTAGTTCTAACTTGAAAGCGTCCTGTCCATGTTCAGCCGCATTGACACATGTATGTTAGTCTTTTTACTGTTCTGCCTCATCCAGGATTTGCAGACAGCTAACCCGTACCCATGTCACCCGTAAAAACAGAAACACGTGGATAGTTTGTGCTTTATTCTGTGTAAATGACATCTCAGGAGTAGGTGTGGTATGTATGGAAAAAGTTGCAAGGCAAACAAAAAGGGGGTTTACTATGCAATTCCGTACAAACATATTACATTCTGCAAATACATGTCTTTACACTTTGGTCATGTCAGAAAGTGTGTGATGCCCTCACCTTTCTACTTAACAATATTTATATTAGATTCGGTACTAAGTTATTTAGACAAATTGTGGGTATTCCGATGGGTACTAATTGCGCACCTCTTGTGGCTGATCTGTTCTTGTATTGTTATGAAAGAGACTTCATTTTGTCGCTTTCCATTGATTACCAATCTGAAATTATTGAAGCTTTTAGCTCTACTTCTAGATATTTAGATGATTTATTAAATATTGATAATACCTATTTTGATGGTTTGATCAGTCAGATTTACCCCCTAGAACTTCAGTTAAAGCAAATTCTTCTGATCCCGAGGCCCCGTTTTTGGATTTACATCTATCTATTGTAGATGGATTTGTTTCGTGCAAAATTTATGATAAACGCGATGACTTTGATTTTGAGATTGTAAATTTTCCTTTTTTGGATGGTGATGTTCCTCGTGCGCCATCCTATGGCGTTTATATTTCGCAATTAATTCGATTTGCTAGAGTGTGTAGTCATGTAACTGACTTCAACACTCGTAATAAATTATTAACGGCTAAACTCCTTAATCAGGGTTATCGGTACCATAAACTACGCAAAGCCTTTTCAAAATTTAATAGACGCCATTCTGATTTAATTTCAAAATTCAATATTGGACTTAAATCTCTTCTGCAACAAGGTCTATCGGAACCCGAATTTTATGGTGACTTAGTATATAAATTCAGAAAAATATATAACCGCAATGACTTCAGCACCCAATTTCGTAAAATCATTCTTCGATATAAAAAGATTGGGTACAACATGGATATTATACGACAGACTGCATGCATGGTAGTTAACCCAATCACGGTTGGCAACTTTGCTTCCCTCTTTAATTGCACGCCGGTGGGTCAGGCCTCAGATTCTATGACGGCTCCAACGTAAAGGCTTATTGAAAATTAAAGAGATAATGTCGGTTGGTGCCTGATGCTCTGTCTCTGGTCGGGCTCATCGGAGTCTAACTGTCGGTTTTCTTTTGCTCCAGCATTTCAGTGGTTTCTTGCTGTCGAGTCCTCACCGTTGTCTCACCTCTGTGGTTCTTTGATTTCTGTGTTCACGGAGATGTTGCACTGGTGAGTTAGGAGGCCTTCATGCGGACTGAACAAATTATTTGTCTAAATCGCGACGGAAGTAAGGGCGAGGATTGTGGCCACGTAAAATCGATTTAAGCCCCCCAGAGGAAATCTTCCACTGACCGTTCCAAGGCGGCTCTTCTGTGGCGATTTATTTATGTTGTTGTTTGTTACTTACTGTGTGTATCACTTGTGTCTTTTAATTTTGGATGGCCATATGGCCATTTTGTGGGAAAGTAACTGTCCATATGGCCTTCCTTTGTTTAGGTTTCCATTATGGTCTGGTCGCTTAATGTTTGTATTTCTTTCCCTTTGGTGTCTTTTATGGATGGAGTAAGTTAATTGTATCAATTCCTGATCTTTGTTTTACTTCTACTTTAAGCCCCAACAGAACATCCCCCAGGTATTAGACTTCCTGCCTTGCCGTGGCCCTGGGGGCTCAATTCCCACTGGGCACATTGCCGATGTGGTCTCTGTGCCCACTGGGAAGAGCTAAAGGAAGTACCACCCGTTTGCCGTGGGTGGCGTCCTGTAAGCCGGAAGAAGGGATCCTGGAGGTTGAGGGTTACCTGAGGTGGCGGTGCTTCAGGTGCCCAACACGCCTCTTTGGCCTGGCTTTTCGGTGTAGACGGGTGGCCGTGCGGTCCGGCACGGTCAATCGGCTGGTCACGCCGAGCCCTAGAGATACCGCTTTGCTTTCTCTTCAACTCTTTTTGTATCTTTCCTGATACCAACCATATGCCCATTTACCTTACCCTTTTCTGTCTTTTTATCTCTAGAAGGCGGCGGCTTAACGGATCAATCGTGTAGGCATTTTGTTTATACGAGTATATCTCACGTGTATCTCTAACATCTGCGAGTTGGATAACCACTCCATTATGGTGTTCCCTTGTAGGGCTCCACGGAGGGCGGAGAGCACTTGGGACGAAACTAGAATGTTTTCTTATGGGTAATGGAAAAAAACATAACCGCAACCACGCACCTAACCGCAACGCACCTAAACGTAAAAAAGACGAGGATTCATCCGAATCGGATGAACACAATCAAAAATCCAGTCAGCAGTCAAGTCAACAATCGAGTCAGTAGTCTGCTGAACAAAACTTTGACAATGTTCCGCGTTTCTTGGTGGTCACGTCGCTTGACGATACACGAACTGTGTCAAGCCTTTCCCCCTTTGTGATCGAGAAAAGTATTCTCTCCATTGCCGGACATCCTAAGAGTATAAAACAACTCAAATCGGGTGATCTTCTCTTGGAAGTCGAGAGAAAACAGCAAGTGGTAAGCCTGCTAAACACCAACAAACTCTTTGATCTGAAAGTTAAAGTCTCGTTACATAACACGCTCAATTCATCTACGGGAGTGATTCGCAGTCCAGAACTGCGTCCTTGTTCAGATGAAGAGATAGTCAATAACTTGAAAGATCAGGGAGTTGTTGGTGTTCGTAACATTCAAGTTCGTAGAAATGGTGTACTAAAACCAACAGCAACTTATGTGTTGACTTTTAAAAAACTAATTCTACCCAAGAAAATCAAAGTAGCATATCTTTCCATTAACGTAGAGGTATACATCCCAAACCCTCTTAGATGTTACTCTTGTCAGGCTTTTGGCCATCACGAAAGCAGATGTCAGAGGAAAAAACTCTGTCCAAATTGTGGTGAAGAAAAGCATGTTGATAATCACGTCAACTGCAAAATTGAACCCAAATGCGTAAATTGTGATGGCAAACACGCTGTTTTCTCCCGAGACTGTCCGGCGTGGAAAAAAGAAAAAGAAACTCACCGTCAAATACCAAAGGGGGATAACATTCCCAGAAGCGCGAAAAATTGTTGAAGAGCGATACATAACACCAACCACCAGTTTCGCCAGCATCACAAAGGGTGCTGGTGTAAAATGTACCAGCTCCGCAACACAGACTGCTGAATCATACATAGCTGAACTGAAAAAATCTGGTGCATGGAGTAAACCCACTCCAGCACCACAAAGTGCAATTAATTTATCAAAAGGCGCAATCCAGGTTGCTTCGGATCGGTCGACAGCGACCGTACCGAAGCCAGCGCCGAATGTAAAAGAGAAACCCGACTCAGGTCGAACTAATAAGGGATCGGAAGATCCGATCAAAAAACATCAATTGTCTCAAAGACAAACAGACAGACAACGTAAAATGGAAAGAGACAATATAAGATTTCAGAACAGATTCGGATCTTTGAGTGACAGTGATATGGAGTTGACTGAATCTCCATCATCACCAAGTGGCAATAACAGATCGAGGTCAGCCACACCACGAGCTGGTGGTAGCAGATCTATATCACCAATTGCACCTCCATAATAGTTTCTAGTCTTTTTAATATCTCTCCTTAAAATGGATTTAAAACACAAAATAATACAATGGAATTGTCGAGGTCTTAAATCGAATTATAATGAACTCTTATTACTTATTTCGCTACTAACCCCATCGGTGTTTTGTTTGCAAGAAACTTTTTTAAAAATTGATGACAACATAGATGTCAGGGGTTTCAATACATACAACTATATCTATTCTGATGGTAACAAATCATCTGGTGGCAGTTCAATTTTTGTTAAATCATGTTTACCACAAAGAGAGATCAAATTAAAAAAAGACCTACAAGCTGTAGCAGTATCGGTTTCTCTGGATAAAGAAACTACAATTTGCTCTCTATATATCCCACCCTCATTTTCTTGAAAGCCCGAACATCTTGACTCATTGCTGAGTCAACTTCAATCGCCATATCTTTTAGTTGGCGACTCCAATGGTCACAATATTCTATGGGGCTGTAAAGATATCAATAACAGAGGAGCACTTGTTGAAGATTTTATTGCAAAGAACGATCTTTGCTTGATGAATGATAAATCTTATACTTAACTTCACCCTGCGACAGGTCATTTATCTTCTTTAGATCTCTCTTTGTGTCACCCATCTCTCTTCTTAGACTATGACTGGTCTGTTCATGATGATCAGTGCGGAAGTGACCACTTCCCTGTTATAATTGAGAGCCTAAACGAACCAGATGAGGACTGTAACCAGAAGTGGAAAATGAATAAAGCCGACTGGGAATTATTCCATAATTTATGTGAAGAAGAGTTATCATTTGATCAATTTAATGAATCATCCGACATTGTTTCTGATTTCACAGATACACTTATTAATATATCAGAACAATGCATTCCAAAGACCTCCACAAATACTAAGAAAAGGAAGCCTTGGTTTAATAAAGACTGTAAAGAAGCTATTAAAAAGCGTAAACCGGCTCTAAATAAGTTCTGCAAAAATCCCACATCAGAAAAGCTAAACGACGTAAAAGTTTTTAGAGCTAAAGCTCGGCGAACAATCCGAGCTTCCAAACGAAAGTCATGGAGAGAATATGTCTCCAAATTGAACTACAAAACCCCCATTAAAAAAGTTTGGGATATGGTACGAAAAATTTCAGGAAAAACAAAGTCCTCTAGTTTTACACATTTAAATACTGAATTTGACACAATAGCTTCAACAAAAAAAGATATTTCAGATACTCTTGGGAGCACATTCTTGAGAAATTCGTCATCGCGTAATTATTCTGACACTTTTAGAAATTTCAAAAAGAACCAAGAGAAAAGAAATCTAAACTTTAAATCCCTTAATCACGAAGAATATAACAAACCTTTTAACTTATCCGAACTCGTTGAAGCAATTGAAAAATCACATGATACGGCAACCGGCCCCGATGAAATTCATTATCAGATGCTTAAGCATCTGCCAAAAAGTTCTCTTTCAACACTTTCAGATATCTTTAATAATATTTGGGAAACGGGGGTCTGTCCTGAGAGTTGGCGTGTAGCTACAGTTGTACCAATTCCGAAACCAGGGAAAGATCATGCAGAACCTACAAATTATCGTCAGATAGCTTTGACAAGTTGTTTGTGTAAAACATTGGAGAGAATGATAAACAAGAGATTAGTCTGGTACTTAGAGTCCAACAACCTCATTTCAGAATATCAATCGGGTTTTCGTTCGGAACGTAGTACCAATGACAATTTAATAAGACTAGAAACATTTATACGAGATGCTTTTATTAACAAAGAACACGTAGTAGCTGTCTTTTTCGACTTGGAGAAAGCATATGATACAACATGGCGTTATGGAATATTGAAAGATCTACATAACATTGGCTTAAGAGGAAAACTTCCCAGTTTTATTGAAAGCTTTTTAGGAGAGCGCATGTTTCAGGTGCGTGTGGGGTCTACCCTGTCAGATTTCTATGATCAAGAACAGGGTGTCCCACAGGGTAGTATTCTTTCAACTACGCTATTTAACATCAAAATAAACAATATTGTACAATGTTTGGACGACAAAACTGATTGTTCATTGTATGTTGATGATTTTTGTATATGTTACCGTTCAAAAAATATGAAAACAATTGAACGAAAGTTACAACAAAATTTAAAAAGGATAGAAGAATGGACTGATAAAAATGGTTTCAAGTTCTCCAAGTCGAAAACGCAGTGTGTTCATTTTGTAAGCTACGGAAGAAACACGAACATCCTTCCTTGTTTTTATACGGATCACAAATTCCTGTTATTGAAGAAGCCAAATTTCTTGGGGTCATATTTGATCACCCCCAGGTATTAGACTTCCTGCCTTGCCGTGGCCCTGGGGGCTCAATTCCCACTGGGCACATTGCCGCTGTGGTCTTTGTGCCCACTGGGAAGAGCTAAAGGAAGTACCACCCGTTTGCCGTGGGTGGCGTCCTGTAAGCCGGAAGAAGGGATCCTGGAGGTTGAGGGTTACCTGAGGTGGCGGTGCTTCAGGTTCCCAACACGCCTCTTTGGCCTGGCTTTTCGGTGTAGACGGGTGGCCGTGCGGTCCGGCACGGTCAATCGGCTGGTCACGCCGAGCCCTAGAGATACCACTTTGCTTTCTCTTCAACTCTTTTTGTATCTTTCCTGATACCAACCATATGCCCATTTACCTTACCCTTTTCTGTCTTTTTATCTCTAGAAGGCGGTGGCAAAACGGATCAATCGTGTAGGCATTTTGTTTATGCGAGTATATCTCACGTGTATCTCTAACACCTGCGAGTTGGATAACCACTCCATTATGGTGTTCCCTTGTAGGGCTCCACGGAGGGCGGAGAGCACTTGGGACGAAACTAGGAATTTTTTCTCATGGCTCATGGAAAAAAACACAACCGCACCCACGCACCTAACCGCAACGCACCTAAACGTAAAAAAGACGAGGATTCATCCGAATCGGATGAACACAGTCAAAATTCCAGTCAGCAGTCAAGTCAACAATCAAGTCAGCAGTCTGCTGAACCAAACTTTGACAATGTTCCGCGTTTCTTGGTCGTCACGTCGCTTGACGATACACGAACTGTGTCAAGCCTTTCTCCCTTTGTTATCGAGAAAAGTATTGTCGCCATAGCCGGACACCCAAAGAGTATTAAATCACTCAAATCAGGTGACCTTCTCTTGGAACTCGAGAGATGATGATGATGATGATGATTTCGTGTTTAACGACGCGTCAACCCTCCTGGTGGGTCATAAGCGTCAGTCGGTTAACGGTTAAACGGCATGAATAATTATGATGATATTAAAAGTAACAAGTCAGAATGATAATGTATAAAAATCTGAAACAGTTAAATCTTATGAAAAAGACCAATTTCTTTTAAGAATAAAATAATGTTATCAACAGGTACATCTCGAAACAGTTGTTGCAAAGTGTCAGCTTTGAAATATAAAATACGTGAGGGTGAAAAGTCAACACAGTCAATTAAGATATGTTTCACAGTGAATGGCTGATCACAACCTACACAAGAAGGCTGATCATCACCATTAAAAATATAAGAATGAGTAACTCTAGTATGGCCGATGCGCAGTCGTGTTAATACTACGTCCTCTTTTCTGGAAAACTGTGGAGGAGAGCATTTTGTACTAACGACAGGTTTAATGGCATGGAGTTTGTTACTTATTGCACGGTCCCATTCGCCTTGCCATTCCGACAAGATGTATCTATTGATAAATGGTTTAAAATTATTAAAAGGAATTTTAAAAACAGATGGATCAAGATTGAGCGATTCCTTTGCTTTCTTGTCAGCATATTCATTGCCGACAATGCCAATATGGCTCGGAAGCCAACAAAACAAGATTTGGTGTGTTTTAGAAATTTCATGATGTTTTTCGATCAATTTTTGAATTTGAGGATTTTTAGATGATGAATGGTCTAAAGCCTTAAGCACAGAAAGTGAATCAGAAAATAAAATTGCTTTTTGAATTGTTGAAGAACTGATAAAATCTAAAGCTAGGTCTATTGCTTTGGCTTCAGCTGTAAAAATAGATGAACCATCTGGAAGGCGCATGGTTTTGTGCGTATCTTTAGAAACATACGCACAACCAACTTTATCTCCTTCTTTGGAACCATCAGTATAGACTTGCTGGTAATCATCGTAACGTGATTGCAGTACCTGAAAGTTTTGTTTGAGAAGTATCGGATTTGATTCGGATTTTTTGCCATCATTTAAGTCGAACAGAATAGAAGGTTGTTTAATACACCAAGATGGAACTTCGGCGGTTTCATGTTTTTGAATATTTTTAAGGTCGATACCTGAATTTTCCAGCAGTGGTAAAATACGTAATCCAAAAGGTTTAATTGCTGTGGGTTTAGTTTCATACCTATCTACAAATTGAGGTCGAAATGAAATTTTGGATGCCGGGTTAGATGGATTTGCAGCAAGTCTAATAGCATACTGAAGAGAAAGTTTCTCTCTGCGCGAGGTTAAAGATGGTTCACCTGCTTCTACATAAAGGCTTAATACGGGAGAAGTACGGAAGGCTCCCATGGCCAGACGAAGGCCTTGGTGATGGATAGTATCCAAGGATTTTAAATAGGACTTTCTGGCAGAACCATAAACAACAGACCCATAATCTAATTTAGATCTTATTAAAGACCGGTAAAGATGTAATAAAGTATACCGATCTGCTCCCCAACTTGTATGAGCTAAAACTTTCAAAAGATTCAAAGCTTTTAAGCATTTCGCTTTAAGATATTTAATATGGGGAATAAAAGATAACTTTTGATCAAATATGACCCCAAGAAATTTGGCTTCTTCAACAACAGGAATTTGTGATCCGTATAAAAACAGGGAAGGATGTTCGTGTTTCTTCCGTAGTTTACAAAAATGAACACACTGCGTTTTCGACTTGGAGAACTTGAAACCATTTTTATCAGTCCATTCTTCTATTCTTTTTAAATTTTGTTGTAACTTTCGTTCAATTGTTTTCATATTTTTTGAACGGTAACATATACAAAAATCATCAACATACAATGAACAATCAGTTTTGTCGTCCAAACATTGTACAATATTGTTTATTTTGATGTTAAATAGCGTAGTTGAAAGAATACTACCCTGTGGGACACCCTGTTCTTGATCATAGAAATCTGACACGGTAGACCCCACACGCACCTGAAACATGCGCTCCCCTAAAAAGCTTTCAATAAAACTGGGAAGTTTTCCTCTTAAGCCAATGTTATGTAGATCTTTCAATATTCCATATCGCCATGTTGTATCATATGCTTTCTCCAAGTCGAAAAAGACAGCTACTACGTGTTCTTTGTTAATAAAAGCATCTCGTATAAATGTTTCTAGTCTTATTAAATTGTCATTGGTACTACGTTCCGAACGAAAGCCCGATTGATATTCTGAAATGAGGTTGTTGGACTCTTAAGTACCAGACTAATCTCTTGTTTATCATTCTCTCCAATGTTTTACACAAACAACTTGTCAAAGCTATCGGACGATAATTTGTAGGTTCTGCTTGATCTTTCCCTGGTTTCGGAATTGGTACAACTGTAGCTACACGCCAGCTCTCAGGACAGACCCCAGTTTCCCAAATATTATTAAAGATATCTAAAAGTGTTGTAAGAGAACTTTTTGGCAGATGCTTAAGCATCTGATAATGAATTTCATCGGGGCCGGTTGCCGTATCATATGATTTTTCAATGGCTTCAACGAGTTCGGATAAGTTAAATGGTGTGTTGTATTCTTCGTGATTAAGGGATTTGAAGTTAAGTTTTCTTTTCTCCTGGTCCTTTTTGAAATTTCTAAAAGTGTCAGAATAATTACGCGATGATGAATTTCTCAAAAATGTGTGACCAAGAGTATCTGAAATATCTTTTTTTGTTGAAGCTATTGTGTCAAATTCAGTATTTAAATGTGTAAAACTAGAAGACTTTGTTTTTCCTGAAATTTTTCGTACCATATCCCAAACCTTTTTAATGGGGGTTTTATAGTTCAATTTGGAGACATATTCTCTCCATGACTTTCGTTTGGAAGCTCGGATTGTTCGCCGAGCTTTAGCTCTAAAAACTTTTACGTCGTTGAGCTTTTCTGAAGTGGGATTTTTGCAGAACTTATTTAGAGCCTGTTTACGCTTTTTAATAGCTTCTTTACAGTCATTATTAAACCAAGGCTTGCTTTTCTTAGTATTTGTGGAGGTCTTTGGAATGCATTGTTCTGATATGTTAATAAGTGTATCTGTGAAATCAGAAACAATGTCAGATGATTCATTTAAGTGATCAACTGATAACTCTTCTTCACATAAATTATGGAATAATTCCCAGTCGGCTTTATTCATTTTCCATTTCTGGTTACAGTCTTCATCTGGTTCGTTTACGCTCTCTATTATAACAGGAAAGTGATCACTTCCGCACTGATCATCATGAACAGACCAGTCATAGTCCAAGAAGAGAGATGGGTGACACAAAGAGAGATCTAAAGAAGACAAATGACCTGTCGCAGGGTGAAGGTAAGTATAAGATTTATCATTCATCAAGCAAAGATCGTTCTTTGCAATAAAATCTTCGACAAGTGCTCCTCTGTTATTGACATCTTTACAGCCCCATAGAATATTGTGACCATTGAAGTCGCCAACTAAAAGATATGGCGATGGAAGTTGACTCAGCAATGAGTCAAGATGTTCGGGCTTTAAAGAAAATGAGGGTGGGATATATAGAGAGCAAACTGTAGTTTCTTTATCCAGAGAAACCGATACTGCTACAGCTTGAAGGTCGGTTTTTAATTTGATCTCTCTTTGTGGTAAACATGATTTAACAAAAATTGAGCTGCTACCAGATGGTTTGTTACCATCAGAATAGATATAGTTGTATGTATTGAAACCCCTGACATCTATGTTGTCATCAGTTTTTAAAAAAGTTTCTTGCAAACAAAACACCGATGGGGTTAGTAGCGAAATAAGTAATAAGAGTTCATTATAATTTGATTTAAGACCTCGACAATTCCATTGTATTATTTTGTGTTTTAAATCCATTTTAAGGAGAGATATTTAAAGACTAGAAACCATTATGGAGGTGCAATTGGTGATATAGATCTGCTACCACCAGCTCGTGGTGTGGCAGACCTCGATCTGTTATTGCCACTTGGTGATGATGGAGTTTCAGTCAACTCCATATCACTGTCACTCAAAGATCCGAATCTGTTCTGAAATTTTATATTGTCTCTTTCCATTTTACGTTGTCTGTCTGTTTGTCTTTGAGACAATTGATGTTTTTTTATCGGATCTTGCGACCCCTTATTAGTTCGACCTGGGTCGGGTTTCTCTTTTACATTCGGCGCTGGCTTCGGTACGGTCGCTGTCGACCGATCCGAAGCAACCTGGATTGCGCCTTTTGATAAATTGGTTGAACTTTGTGGTGCTGGAGTGGATTTACTCCATGCACCAGACTTTTTCAGTTCAGCAATGTATGATTCAGCAGTCTGTGTTGCGGAGCTGGTACATTTTACACCAGCACCCTTTGTGATGCTGGCGAAACTGGTGGTTGGTGTTATGTATCGCTCTTCGACAATCTTCCGCGCTTCTGGGAATGTTATCCCCCTTTGGTATTTGACGGTAAGTATTTCTTTTTCTTTTTTCCACGCCGGACAGTCTCGGGAGAAAACAGCATGTTTGCCATCACAATTTACGCATTTGGGTTCATTTTTGCAGTTGAGGTGATTATCAACATGCTTTTCTTCACCACAATTAGGACAGAGTTTTTTTCTCTGACATCTGCTTTCGTGATGGCCAAAAGCCTGACAAGAGTAACATCTAAGAGGGTTTGGGATGTATACCTCTACGTTAATGGAAAGATATGCTACTTTGATTTTCTTGGGTAGAATTGGTGTATTAAAAGTCAACACATAAGTTGCTGTTGGTTTTAGTACACCATTTCTACGAACTTGAATGTTACGAACACCAACAACTCCCTGATCCTTAAGGTTATCGACTATCTCTTCATCTGAGCAAGGACGCAGTTCTGGACTGCGAATCACTCCCTTAGATGAATTGAGCGTGTTATGTAAAGCGACTTTAACTTTTAGATCAAAGAGTTTGTTGGTGTTTAGCAGGCTTACCACTTGCTGTTTTTTCTCGACTTCCAAGAGAAGATCACCCGATTTGAGTTGTTTTATACTCTTAGGGTGTCCGGCAATGGAGAGAATACTTTTCTCGATGACGAAGGGGGAAAGGCTAGATACAGTTCGTGTATCGTCAAGTGACGTAACGACCAAGAAACGCGGAACATTGTCAAAATTTGGTTCAGCAGACTGCTGACTAGATTGTTGACTTGACTGCTGACTGGATTGTTGACTGTGTTCATCCGATTCGGATGAATCTTCTTGTTTTTTACGTTTAGGTGCGTTGTGGTTAGGTGATTTGCGGTTAGGTGATTTGCGGTTATGTTTTTTTCCAGGAGCCATAAGAAAAAAATTCTAGTTTCGTCCCAAGTGCTCTCCGCCCTCCGTGGAGCCCTACAAGGGAACACCATACTGGAGTGGTTATCCAACTCGCAGATGTTAGAGATACACGTGAGATATACTCGTATAAACAAAATGCCTACACGATTGATCCGTTAAGCCACCGCCTTCTAGAGATAAAAAGACAGAAAAGGGTAAGGTAAATGGGCATATGGTTGGTATCAGGAAAGATACAAAAAGAGTTGAAGAGAAAGCAAAGCGGTATCTCTAGGGCTCGGCGTGACCAGCCGATTGACCGTGCCGGACCGCACGGCCACCCGTCTACACCGAAAAGCCAGGCCAAAGAGGCGTGTTGGGCACCTGAAGCACCGCCACCTCAGGTAACCCTCAACCTCCAGGATCCCTTCTTCCGGTTTACAGGACGCCACCCACGGCAAACGGGTGGTACTTCCTTTAGCTCTTCCCAGTGGGCACATTGACCACAGCAGCAACGTGCCCAGTGGGAATTGAGCCCCCAAGGCCACGGCAAGGCAGGAAGTCTAATACCTGGGGGGGGAACTCGAGAGAAAACCGCAAGTTGTAAGCCTGCTCGCCACCAAAAAACTCTTTGATCTTTCGGTAAAAATATCTCTTCACAACACACTAAACTCATCCAAAGGAGTGATTCGCAGTCCAGAACTGCGTCCTTGTTCAGACGAAGAGATCATTGATAACCTGAAAGATCAAGGGGTTATTGGTGTTCGTAACATCAAAGTCCGTAGAAATGGTGTACTAAAACCAACAGCAACTTACGTGTTGACTTTTAATACACCAATTCTACCCAAGAAAATCAAAGTAGCATATCTTTCCATTAACGTAGAGGTATACATCCCAAACCCTCTTAGATGTTACTCTTGTCAGGCTTTTGGCCATCACGAAAGCAGATGTCAGAGAAAACAACTCTGTCCTAATTGTGGTGAAGAAAAGCATGTTGATAATCACCTCAACTGCAAAAATGAACCCAAATGCGTAAATTGTGATGGCAAACATGCTGTTTTCTCCCGAGACTGTCCGGCGTGGAAAAAAGAAAAAGAAATACTTACCGTCAAATACCAAAGGGGGATAACATTCCCAGAAGCGCGGAAGATTGTCGAAGAGCGATACATAACACCAACCACCAGTTTCGCCAGCATCACAAAGGGTGCTGGTGTAAAATGTACCAGCTCCGCAACACAGACTGCTGAATCATACATTGCTGAACTGAAAAAGTCTGGTGCATGGAGTAAATCCACTCCAGCACCACAAAGTTCAACCAATTTATCAAAAGGCGCAATCCAGGTTGCTTCGGATCGGTCGACAGCGACCGTACCGAAGCCAGCGCCGAATGTAAAAGAGAAACCCGACTCAGGTCGAACTAATAAGGGGTCGCAAGATCCGATCAAAAAACATCAATTGTCTCAAAGACAAACAGACAGACAACGTAAAATGGAAAGAGACAATATAAAATTTCAGAACAGATATGGAGTTGACTGAAACTCCATCATCACCAAGTGGCAATAACAGATCGAGGTCTGCCACACCACGAGCTGGTGGTAGCAGATCTATATCACCAATTGCACCTCCATAATAGTTTCTAGTCTTTAAATATCTCTCCTTAAAATGGATTTAAAACACAAAATAATACAATGGAATTGTCGAGGTCTTAAATCAAATTATAATGAACTCTTATTACTTATTTCGCTACTAACCCCATCGGTGTTTTGTTTGCAAGAAACTTTTTTAAAAACTGATGACAACATAGATGTCAGGGGTTTCAATACATACAACTATATCTATTCTGATGGTAACAAACCATCTGGTGGCAGCTCAATTTTTGTTAAATCATGTTTACCACAAAGAGAGATCAAATTAAAAACAGACCTTCAAGCTGTAGCAGTATCGGTTTCTCTGGATAAAGAAACTACAATTTGCTCTCTATATATCCCACCCCCCAGGTATTAGACTTCCTGCCTTGCCGTGGCCCTGGGGGCTCAATTCCCCACTGGGCACGTTGCTGCTGTGGTCAATGTGCCCACTGGGAAGAGCTAAAGGAAGTACCACCCGTTTGCCGTGGGTGGCGTCCTGTAAGCCGGAAGAAGGGATCCTGGAGGTTGAGGGTTACCTGAGGTGGCGGTGCTTCAGGTGCCCAACACGCCTCTTTGGCCTGGCTTTTCGGTGTAGACGGGTGGCCGTGCGGTCCGGCACGGTCAATCGGCTGGTCACGCCGAGCCCTAGAGATACCGCTTTGCTTTCTCTTCAACTCTTTTTGTATCTTTCCTGATACCAACCATATGCCCATTTACCTTACCCTTTTCTGTCTTTTTATCTCTAGAAGGCGGTGGCTTAACGGATCAATCGTGTAGGCATTTTGTTTATACGAGTATATCTCACGTGTATCTCTAACATCTGCGAGTTGGATAACCACTCCAGTATGGTGTTCCCTTGTAGGGCTCCACGGAGGGCGGAGAGCACTTGGGACGAAACTAGAATTTTTTTCTTATGGCTCCTGGAAAAAAACATAACCGCAAATCACCTAACCGCAAATCACCTAACCACAACGCACCTAAACGTAAAAAACAAGAAGATTCATCCGAATCGGATGAACACAGTCAACAATCCAGTCAGCAGTCAAGTCAACAATCTAGTCAGCAGTCTGCTGAACCAAATTTTGACAATGTTCCGCGTTTCTTGGTCGTTACGTCACTTGACGATACACGAACTGTATCTAGCCTTTCCCCCTTCGTCATCGAGAAAAGTATTCTCTCCATTGCCGGACACCCTAAGAGTATAAAACAACTCAAATCGGGTGATCTTCTCTTAGAAGTCGAGAAAAAACAGCAAGTGGTAAGCCTGCTAAACACCAACAAACTCTTTGATCTAAAAGTTAAAGTCGCTTTACATAACACGCTCAATTCATCTAAGGGAGTGATTCGCAGTCCAGAACTGCGTCCTTGCTCAGATGAAGAGATAGTCGATAACCTTAAGGATCAGGGAGTTGTTGGTGTTCGTAACATTCAAGTTCGTAGAAATGGTGTACTAAAACCAACAGCAACTTATGTGTTGACTTTTAATACACCAATTCTACCCAAGAAAATCAAAGTAGCATATCTTTCCATTAACGTAGAGGTATACATCCCAAACCCTCTTAGATGTTACTCTTGTCAGGCTTTTGGCCATCACGAAAGCAGATGTCAGAGAAAAAAACTCTGTCCTAATTGTGGTGAAGAAAAGCATGTTGATAATCACCTCAACTGCAAAAATGAACCCAAATGCGTAAATTGTGATGGCAAACATGCTGTTTTCTCCCGAGACTGTCCGGCGTGGAAAAAAGAAAAAGAAATACTTACCGTCAAATACCAAAGGGGGATAACATTCCCAGAAGCGCGGAAGATTGTCGAAGAGCGATACATAACACCAACTACCAGTTTCGCCAGCATCACAAAGGGTGCTGGTGTAAAATGTACCAGCTCCGCAACACAGACTGCTGAATCATACATTGCTGAACTGAAAAAGTCTGGTGCATGGAGTAAATCCACTCCAGCACCACAAAGTTCAAACAATTTATCAAAAGGCGCAATCCAGGTTGCTTCGGATCGGTCGACAGCGACCGTACCGAAGCCAGCGCCGAATGTAAAAGAGAAACCCGACCCAGGTCGAACTAATAAGGGGTCGCAAGATCCGATAAAAAAACATCAATTGTCTCAAAGACAAACAGACAGACAACGTAAAATGGAAAGAGACAATATAAAATTTCAGAACAGATTCGGATCTTTGAGTGACAGTGATATGGAGTTGACTGAAACTCCATCATCACCAAGTGGCATTAACAGATCGAGGTCTGCCACACCACGAGCTGGTGGTAGCAGATCTATATCACCAATTGCACCTCCATAATAGTTTCTAGTCTTTAAATATCTCTCCTTAAAATGGATTTAAAACACAAAATAATACAATGGAATTGTCGAGGTCTTAAATCAAATTATAATGAACTCTTATTACTTATTTCGCTACTAACCCCATCGGTGTTTTGTTTGCAAGAAACTTTTTTAAAAACTGATGACAACATAGATGTCAGGGGTTTCAATACATACAACTATATCTATTCTGATGGTAACAAACCATCTGGTGGCAGCTCAATTTTTGTTAAATCATGTTTACCACAAAGAGAGATCAAATTAAAAACCGACCTTCAAGCTGTAGCAGTATCGGTTTCTCTGGATAAAGAAACTACAGTTTGCTCTCTATATATCCCACCCTCATTTTCTTTAAAGCCCGAACATCTTGACTCATTGCTGAGTCAACTTCCATCGCCATATCTTTTAGTTGGCGACTTCAATGGTCACAATATTCTATGGGGCTGTAAAGATGTCAATAACAGAGGAGCACTTGTCGAAGATTTTATTGCAAAGAACGATCTTTGCTTGATGAATGATAAATCTTATACTTACCTTCACCCTGCGACAGGTCATTTGTCTTCTTTAGATCTCTCTTTGTGTCACCCATCTCTCTTCTTGGACTATGACTGGTCTGTTCATGATGATCAGTGCGGAAGTGATCACTTTCCTGTTATAATAGAGAGCGTAAACGAACCAGATGAAGACTGTAACCAGAAATGGAAAATGAATAAAGCCGACTGGGAATTATTCCATAATTTATGTGAAGAAGAGTTATCAGTTGATCACTTAAATGAATCATCTGACATTGTTTCTGATTTCACAGATACACTTATTAACATATCAGAACAATGCATTCCAAAGACCTCCACAAATACTAAGAAAAGCAAGCCTTGGTTTAATAATGACTGTAAAGAAGCTATTAAAAAGCGTAAGCAGGCTCTAAATAAGTTCTGCAAAAATCCCACTTCAGAAAAGCTCAACGACGTAAAAGTTTTTAGAGCTAAAGCTCGGCGAACAATCCGAGCTTCCAAACGAAAGTCATGGAGAGAATATGTCTCCAAATTGAACTATAAAACCCCCATTAAAAAGGTTTGGGATATGGTACGAAAAATTTCAGGAAAAACAAAGTCTTCTAGTTTTACACATTTAAATACTGAATTTGACACAATAGCTACAACAAAAAAAGATATTTCAGATACTCTTGGTCACACATTTTTGAGAAATTCATCATCGCGTAATTATTCTGACACTTTTAGAAATTTCAAAAAGGACCAGGAGAAAAGAAAACTTAACTTCAAATCCCTTAATCACGAAGAATACAACACACCATTTAACTTATCCGAACTCGTTGAAGCCATTGAAAAATCACATGATACGGCAACCGGTCCCGATGAAATTCATTATCAGATGCTTAAGCATCTGCCAAAAAGTTCTCTTACAACACTTTTAGATATCTTTAATAATATTTGGGAAACGGGGGTCTGTCCTGAGAGTTGGCGTGTAGCTACAGTTGTACCAATTCCGAAACCAGGGAAAGATCATGCAGAACCTACAAATTATCGTCCGATAGCTTTGACAAGTTGTTTGTGTAAAACATTGGAGAGAATGATAAACAAGAGATTAGTCTGGTACTTAGAGTCCAACAACCTCATTTCAGAATATCAATCGGGCTTTCGTTCGGAACGTAGTACCAATGGCAATTTAATAAGACTAGAAACATTTATACGAGATGCTTTTATTAACAAAGAACACGTAGTAGCTGTCTTTTTCGACTTGGAGAAAGCATATGATACAACATGGCGATATGGAATATTGAAAGATCTACATAACATTGGCTTAAGAGGAAAACTTCCCAGTTTTATTGAAAGCTTTTTAGGGGAGCGCATGTTTCAGGTGCGTGTGGGGTCTACCCTGTCAGATTTCTATGATCAAGAACAGGGTGTCCCACAGGGTAGTATTCTTTCAACTACGCTATTTAACATCAAAATAAACAATATTGTACAATGTTTGGACGACAAAACTGATTGTTCATTGTATGTTGATGATTTTTGTATATGTTACCGTTCAAAAAATATGAAAACAATTGAACGAAAGTTACAACAAAATTTAAAAAGAATAGAAGAATGGACTGATAAAAATGGTTTCAAGTTCTCCAAGTCGAAAACGCAGTGTGTTCATTTTTGTAAACTACGGAAGAAACACGAACATCCTTCCCTGTTTTTATACGGATCACAAATTCCTGTTGTTGAAGAAGCCAAATTTCTTGGGGTCATATTTGATCAAAAGTTATCTTTTATTCCACATATTAAATATCTTAAAGCGAAATGCTTAAAAGCTTTGAATCTTTTGAAAGTTTTAGCTCATACAAGTTGGGGAGCAGATCGGTATACTTTATTACATCTTTACCGGTCTTTAATAAGATCTAAATTAGATTATGGGTCTGTTGTTTATGGTTCTGCCAGAAAGTCCTATTTAAAATCCTTGGATACTATCCATCACCAAGGCCTTCGTCTGGCCATGGGAGCCTTCCGTACTTCTCCCGTATTAAGCCTTTATGTAGAAGCAGGTGAACCATCTTTAACCTCGCGCAGAGAGAAACTTTCTCTTCAGTATGCTATCAGACTTGCTGCAAATCCATCTAATCCGGCATCCAAAATTTCATTTCGACCTCAATTTGTAGATAAGTATGAAACAAAACCCACAGCAATCAAACCTTTTGGATTACGTATTTTACCACTGCTGGAAAATTCAGGTATCGACCTTAAAAATATTCAAAAACATGAAACCGCCGAAGTTCCATCTTGGTGTATTAAACAACCTTCTATTCTGTTCGACTTACATGATGGAAAAAAATCCGAATCAAATCCAATACTTCTCAAACAAAACTTTCAGGTACTGCAGTCACGTTACAATGATTACCAGCAAGTCTATACTGATGGTTCCAAAGAAGGAGATAAAGTTGGCTGTGCGTATGTTTCTAAAGATACGCACAAAACCATGCGCCTTCCAGATGGTTCATCTATTTTTACAGCTGAAGCCAAAGCAATAGACCTAGCTTTAGATTTTATCAGTTCTTCAACAATTCAAAAAGCAATTATATTTTCGGATTCACTTTCTGTGCTTAAGGCTTTAGACCATTCATCATCTAAAAATCCTCAAATTCAAAAATTGATCGAAAAACATCATGAAATTTCTAAAACACACCAAATCTTGTTTTGTTGGCTTCCGAGCCATATTGGCATTGTCGGCAATGAATATGCTGACAAGAAAGCAAAGGAATCGCTCAATCTTGATCCATCTGTTTTTAAAATTCCTTTTAACAATTTTAAACCATTTATCAACAGATACATCTTGTCGGAATGGCAAGGCGAATGGGACCGTGCAATAAATAACAAACTCCATGCCATTAAACCTGTCGTTAGTACAAAATGCTCTCCTCCACAGTTTTCCAGAAAAGAGGACGTAGTATTAACACGACTGCGCATCGGCCATACTAGAGTTACTCATTCTTATATTTTTAATGGTGATGATCAGCCTTCTTGTGTAGGTTGTGATCAGCCATTCACTGTGAAAAATATCTTAATTGACTGTGTTGACTTTTCACCCTCACGTATTTTATATTTCAAAGCTGACACTTTGCAACAACTGTTTCGAGATGTACCTGTTGATAATATTATTTTATTCTTAAAAGAAATTGGACTTTTTCATAAGATTTAACTGTTTCAGATTTTTATACATTATCATTCTGACTTTTTACTTTTAATATCATCATAATTATTCATGCCGTTTAACCATCAACCGTTTGACGCTTATGACCCACAAAGAGGGTTGACGCGTCGTTAAACACGAAATCATCATCATCATCATCTATATATCCCACCCTCATTTTCTTTAAAGCCCGAACATCTTGACTCATTGCTGAGTCAACTTCCATCGCCATATCTTTTAGTTGGCGACTTCAATGGCCACAATATTCTATGGGGCTGTAAAGATGTCAATAACAGAGGAGCACTTGTCGAAGATTTTATTGCAAAGAACGACCTTTGCTTGATGAATGATAAATCTTATACTTACCTTCACCCTGCGACAGGTCATTTGTCTTCTTTAGATCTCTCTTTGTGTCACCCATCTCTCTTCTTGGACTATGACTGGTCTGTTCATGATGATCAGTGCGGAAGTGATCACTTTCCTGTTATAATAGAGAGCGTAAACGAACCAGATGAAGACTGTAACCAGAAATGGAAAATGAATAAAGCCGACTGGGAATTATTCCATAATTTATGTGAAGAAGAGTTATCAGTTGATCACTTAAATGAATCATCTGACATTGTTTCTGATTTCACAGATACACTTATTAATATATCAGAGCAATGCATTCCAAAGACCTCCACAAATACTAAGAGAAGCAAGCCTTGGTATAATAATGACTGTAAAGAAGCTATTAAAAAGCGTAAACAGGCTCTAAATAAGTTCTGCAAAAGTCCCACTTCAGAAAAGCTAAACGACGTAAAAGTTTTTAGAGCTAAAGCTCGGCGAACAATCCGAGCTTCAAAACGAAAGTCATGGGGAGAATATGTCTCCAAATTGAACTACAAAACCCCCATTAAAAAGGTTTGGGATATGGTACGAAAAATTTCAGGAAAAACAAAGTCCTCTAGTTTTACACATTTAAATACTGAATTTGACACAATAGCTTCAACAAAAAAAAGATATTTCAGATACTCTTGGTCACACATTCTTGAGAAATTCATCATCGCGTAATTATTCTGACACTTTTAGAAATTTCAAAAAGGACCAGGAGAAAAGAAAACTTAACTTCAAATCCCTTAATCACGAAGAATACAACACACCTTTTAACTTATCCGAACTCGTTGAAGCCATTGAAAAATCACATGATACGGCAACCGGCCCCGATGAAATTCATTATCAGATGCTTAAGCATCTGCCAAAAGGTTCTCTTACAACACTTTTAGATATCTTTAATAATATTTGGGAAACGGGGGTCTGTCCTGAGAGTTGGCGTGTAGCTACAGTTGTACCAATTCCGAAACCAGGGAAAGATCATGCAGAACCTACAAATTATCGTCGGATAGCTTTGACAAGTTGTTTGTGTAAAACATTGGAGAGAATGATAAACAAGAGATTAGTCTGGTACTTAGAGTCCAACAACCTCATTTCAGAATATCAATCGGGTTTTCGTTCGGAACGTAGTACCAATGACAATTTAATAAGACTAGAAACATTTATACGAGATGCTTTTATTAACAAAGAACACGTAGTGGCTGTCTTTTTCGACTTGGAAAAAGCATATGATACAACATGGCGTTATGGAATATTGAAAGATCTACATAACATTGGCTTAAGAGGAAAACTTCCCAGTTTCATTGAAAGCTTTTTAGGGGAGCGCATGTTTCAGGTGCGTGTGGGGTCTACCCTGTCAGATTTCTATGATCAAGAACAGGGTGTCCCACAGGGTAGTATTCTTTCAACTACGCTATTTAACATCAAAATAAACAATATTGTACAATGTTTGGACGACAAAACTGATTGTTCATTGTATGTTGATGATTTTTGTATATGTTACCGTTCAAAAAATATGAAAACAATTGAACGAAAGTTACAACAAAATTTAAAAAGAATAGAAGAATGGACTGATAAAAATGGTTTCAAGTTCTCCAAGTCGAAAACGCAGTGTGTTCATTTTTGTAAACTACGGAAGAAACACGAACATCCTTCCCTGTTTTTATACGGATCACAAATTCCTGTTGTTGAAGAAGCCAAATTTCTTGGGGTCATATTTGATCAAAAGTTATCTTTTATTCCACATATTAAATATCTTAAAGCGAAATGCTTAAAAGCGTTGAATCTTTTGAAAGTTTTAGCTCATACAAGTTGGGGAGCAGATCGGTATACTTTATTACATCTTTACCGGTCTTTAATAAGATCTAAATAAGATTATGGGTCTGTTGTTTATGGTTCTGCCAGAAAGTCCTATTTAAAATCCTTGGATACTATCCATCACCAAGGCCTTCGTCTGGCCATGGGAGCTTTCCGTACTTCTCCCGTATTAAGCCTTTATGTAGAAGCAGGTGAACCATCTTTAACCTCGCGCAGAGAGAAACTTTCTCTTCAGTATGCTATCAGACTTGCTGCAAATCCATCTAACCCGGCATCCAAAATTTCATTTCCACCTCAATTTGTAGATAAGTATGAAACAAAACCCACAGCAATCAAACCTTTTGGATTACGTATTTTACCACTGCTGGAAAATTCAGGTATCGACCTTAAAAATATTCAAAAACATGAAACCGCCGAAGTTCCATCTTGGTGTATAAGAAAACCTTCTATTCTGTTCGACTTACATGATGGCATGATGGAAAAAAATCCGAATCAAATCCAATACTTCTCAAACAAAACTTTCAGGTACTGCAGTCACGTTAGAATGATTACCAGCAAGTCTATACTGATGGTTCTAAAGAAGGAGATAAAGTTGGTTGTGCGTATGTTTCTAAAGATACGCACAAAACCATGCGCCTTCCAGATGGTTCATCTATTTTTACAGCTGAAGCCAAAGCAATAGACCTAGCTTTAGATTTTATCAGTTCTTCAACAATTCAAAAAGCAATTATATTTTCTGATTCACTTTCTGTGCTTAAGGCTTTAGACCATTCATCATCTAAAAATCCTCAAATTCAAAAATTGATCGAAAAACATCATGAAATTTCTAAAACACACCAAATCTTGTTTTGTTGGCTTCCGAGCCATATTGGCATTGTCGGCAATGAATATGCTGACAAGAAAGCAAAGGAATCGCTCAATCTTGATCCATCTGTTTTTAAAATTCCTTTTAATAATTTTAAACCATTTATCAATAGATACATCTTGTCGGAATGGCAAGGCGAATGGGACCGTGCAATAAATAACAAACTCCATGCCATTAAACCTGTCGTTAGTACAAAATGCTCTCCTCCACAGTTTTCCAGAAAAGAGGACGTAGTATTAACACGACTGCGCATCGGCCATACTAGAGTTACTCATTCTTATATTTTTAATGGTGATGATCAACCTTCTTGTGTAGGTTGTGATCAGCCATTCACTGTGAAACATATCTTAATTGACTGTGTTGACTTTTCACCCTCACGTATTTTATATTTCAAAGCTGACACTTTGCAACAACTGTTTCGAGATGTACCTGTTGATAACATTATTTTATTCTTAAAAGAAATTGGTCTTTTTCATAAGATTTAACTGTTTCAGATTTTTATACATTATCATTCTGACTTCTTACTTTTAATATCGTCATAATTATTCATGCCGTTTAACCATTAACGGACTGACGCTTATGACCCACCAAGAGGGTTGACGCGTCGTTAAACACGAAATCATCATCATCATCATCATATTTGATCAAAAGTTATCTTTTATTCCCCATATTAAATATCTTAAAGCGAAATGCTTAAAAGCATTGAATCTTTTGAAAGTTTTAGCTCATACAAGTTGGGGAGCAGATCGGTATACTTTATTACATCTTTACCGGTCTTTAATAAGATCTAAATTAGATTATGGGTCTGTTGTTTATGGTTCTGCCAGAAAGTCCTATTTAAAATCCTTGGATACTATCCATCACCAAGGCCTTCGTCTGGCTATGGGAGCCTTCCGTACTTCTCCCGTATTAAGCCTTTATGTAGAAGCAGGTGAACCATCTTTAACTTCGCGCAGAGAGAAACTTTCTCTTCAGTATGCTATTAGACTTGCTGCTAATCCATCTAACCCGGCATCAAAAATTTCATTTCCATCTCAATTTGTAGATAAGTATGAAACTAAACCCACAGCAATCAAACCTTTTGGATTACGTATTTTACCACTGCTAGAAAATTCAGGTATCGACCTTAAAAATATTCAAAAACATGAAACCGCCGAAGTTCCATCTTGGTGTATTAGAAAACCTTCTATTCTGTTCGACTTACATGATGGCAAAAAATCCGAATCAAATCCGATACTTCTCAAACAAAACTTTCAGGTACTGCAGTCACGTTAGAATGATTACCAGCAAGTTTATACTGATGGTTCCAAAGAAGGAGATAAAGTTGGTTGTGCGTATGTTTCTAAAGATACGCACAAAACCATGCGCCTTCCAGATGGTTCATCTATTTTTACAGCTGAAGCCAAAGCAATAGACCTAGCTTTAGATTTTATCAGTTCTTCAACAACTCAAAAAGCAATTATATTTTCTGATTCACTTTCTGTGCTTAAGGCTTTAGACCATTCATCATCTAAAAATCCTCAAATTCAAAAATTGATCGAAAAACATCATGAAATTTCTAAAACACACCAAATCTTGTTTTGTTGGCTTCCGAGCCATATTGGCATTGTCGGCAATGAGTGTGCTGACAAGAAAGCAAAGGAATCGCTCAATCTTAATCCGTCTGTTTTTAAAATTCCTTTTAATAATTTTAAACCATTTATCAACAGATACATCTTGTCGGAATGGCAAGGCGAATGGGACCTTACAGTAAATAACAAACTCCATGCCATTAAACCTGTCGTTGGAACAAAATGCTCTCATCCACAGTTTTCCAGGAAAGAGGATGTAGTATTAACACGACTGCGCATTGGCCATACTAGAGTTACTCATTCTTATATTTTGAATGGTGATGATCAGCCTTCTTGTGTAGGATGTGATCAGCCATTCACTGTTAAACATATCTTAATTGAATGTGTAGACTTTTCACAGTCTCGTGACTTATACTTCAAAGCTGACACTTTGCAACAATTGTTTCAAGACGTACCTGTTGATAATATTATTTTATTCTTAAAAGATATTGGACTTTTTCATAAGATTTAACTGTTTCAGATTTTTATAAATATCATACTTACCTTTTTACTTTTTATATCCTCATAATTCTTCATGCCGTTTAACCATTAACCGCTTGACGCTTATGACCCACAAAGAGGGTTGACGCGTCGTTAAACACGAAATCATCATCATCATCACCAACAGAACATCAGGAATTAAAGACACATACGGCTTCCCATACATATGTTTTAAGGAACAATGATCCTTTGGGTAAAATGTAAGCTGTGTCTAGTAATTGAACTAATAATAAGCCAATTAGAGGCAAGGCCAAACGTGCCTAAATGAAAGCTAAATGACAGAATGACAATTGCAATATTTAATGTTTGATCACTCAACGGGCTCTTTAGGCATATTGACATCTTACAAAAGTTATCTCGCAACGGAGTTAACCTAAAAAAGGGAATTATTACAATGATCATGGTATAAACTTACACTGTGAGGGCTTAAACTGACAAAGATTGGTAATTTGAACTGTTTTCCTTTCTTTGCAAACAACGTTGTCTAAAGGGGAAGTGGCGGATGCAGTTTGGCTCTACCTAAACAAATGAAAAGAAACGAAAGGAACCGCATGTCGGCAACTGTATAAAACCCGGTACCGCGGCGAAAAACGTCCGAACAAGTTTGCATTATGGATAACGGCAAAATATCTGCTGTCACATTTTAGATTTAACCGCCTCTGGGAGGCTGTTTAAATGAGAATTCATAGTCTATATTTGGACCGGAATAAGAGAAATATCAAGCATTTACATGTGAAAAATGTTTGTTTTTGTAATGCTAACAAAAATATATATGTTGTCGCAGGTTTCCAATTATCTAACTGAGCACATATCGTATTAAGTACATTTTTTTATTCCTCAACCATAGATGAACATATGGTCAAATCAGCCCAGTGGTTTTAGGAGGTGTCGTTTGAAACTGTTGATGATGCAAGACGCTTGACGATGCTGATCTGACTGTCCTATAAGCTCACCCGGAGCATCTGCACGGTTGAGCTAAAAACTCTATATGAAATGTGTTGCAGCACTTCACTTAGTGTCCATCAGATCTCTAATGTGTGTCTTGTACTGGTCCTTTTTTATAGTTTTAACTTTTCCATCATCCAGACATCGGGCACGAACACCTGAAAATTCAAATAAATAGACTATTAAGGATACGTGTGGGACTGTGCCAAATCATCTCAATGTCGGGTAAAAGTCCCACAAAATTGGAAGCAACGTCTCCAAAATGACCTTTACAGTGTTGACGGGGACGTTAAACCTAAAATCAAACAAAAAAACAAAGCCTCCAAAGCAGCATAATTTTCATTGATGTATTTTTGTGGCTGCATTTAGCAATGAACAATGTAAGAGTCCAATATTCTATCAAACTGTCAACATTTGTGACACACTGGCACCCCCTTATGCTCTATCCCAGTTCTCAAGAACATCATAGCAATCCCCCGCCCATAGGGGCTTGAAGAAATATATGGGCTGCATAATGCTTCCACGCAGAGCTGAATCTGGCCCGCACACTAGTACTGGTAAACCGCTTAAAGGATCTAAGCTTGTCCAGGAACCGCGGTGCGAGGCGGACCGTCCATGCTAATAAACACTATTGGTTTCATTGGGCGACAGGGCTTGAGATGTCATTTCATCTCGATGTCGGGTAAAAGTCCCACAAAATTGGAAGCAACGTCTCCAAAATGACCTTTACAGTGTTGACGGGGACGTTAAACCTCAAATCAAACAAACAAACAAACAAGAACATCATAGATGATTGTTGTTACAAACTTTGTGCTAGGCAGAGTGTAAGTTTCCAAATTTAACAACTCATACTTGTTCTCTACTGATCTAGCTTAAAAATACTAATATATTTAAAATCCTGCATTACACTCAAGAATTCCGCAAAGGATATTTTGTATGCATGATTTCCAAATTCTTACCGTTTCTGTTCTTCTGCTTCTTCTTGCAGTAGGCAGACTAGAGAAGGCATCTTCATCTGAAAACAAGCATTATAAGGTTATTAATGGCGTACAAGAATAATAAAGTTAAACGAAAATAGTGCTAAGAATGGTCTGATGCCTTGGTGGCACCTAGCCAAGTGTTATTGTAATGTTGGAACCAGCAACAATTAACATGAAGATTAACCAAATGTACTGGCCTCTGTCCTTGTGGATAAGAGCGCAGACTCATTAGGTCAATCCAACTGAGGTTTGTGCCTCGCTCGAGTCTCATGTGGGTTGCAAAGTTATGCAACGGGAGGTCAGGACATTTTTCTGGTGAGCGCAATAATAATAAAAAGGCATGTAAAACCAATTAGAACTGTCGAAGCCTGATACATCCTCAATACCGCTATTATCTAATCAAATTTCGAAATAAAAATACCAAGTCCAAAAACCCAGCTTGTATTGCAGATAGTGCCATGGTCCTTGTACACTACTTCTGCAAGTGTTTGAAAAGTAGAAGTAAAACAAAGATCAGGAATCGATACAATTAACTTACTCCACCCACCAAAGGGAAAGAAATACAAACATTAAGCGACCAGACCATAATGGAAACCTAAACAAAGGAAGGCCATAAGGACAGTTACTTTCCCACAAAATGGCCATATGGCCATCCAAAATTAAAAGACACAAGTGATACACACAGTAAGTAACAGACAACAACATAAATAAATCGCCACAGAGAAAACCGCCTTGGAACGGTCAGTGGAAAGATTTCCACTGGGGGGCTTAAATCGATTTTACGTGGCCACAATCCTCGCCCTTACTTCCGTCGCGATTTAGACAAATAATTTGTTCAGTCCGCATGAAGGCCTCCTAACCCATCAGTGCAACATCTCCGTGAACACAAAAAATCAAAGAACCACAGAGGTGAGACAACGGTGAGGACTCGACAGCAAGAAACCACTGAAGTGCTTGAGCAAAAGAAAAGCAACAGTTAGACTCCGATGGGCGCGACCAGAGACAGAGCATCAGGCACCAACCAACATTACCAAGAAATTTCATTTGGATATCAAAAGCAGATTTTGAGTTTTTATCTGGACAAAATTCTAAACAAAATACACAAACTTCAATATCTCCACCAATATTCCAGAAAGAGTAATGCCCTTTTGCACTGCAGACAATTTACAAGATACTTGTAGGAAAAAATTCTTAACAGTCCAATTACTCTGCTGATTTTGTATAATAAGGTATGTCCCATTTTATCACTTCAATTCTGTATATCTCCCTTATATGGTTTCATTTGGATCACTCAAGATGTGTTCTTGTCTGTTTTGTTTTTAGCTTAATGGCCTAATCAACACTATTTAGGTCATTTTTGAGCCGGCAGATTACCTATCCACACTTTTCCTGGGCAGGTTTATACGTTAGTCGATAACCAGTACCGTGCATATTCTTTCACAAAAAAAAACTGACAACTGCCCTTCTTGAAGAAGCGAAAGGGAGAGAATTACCGTAGAAAAGATTTCATGATCAATCTCCACGAATGTTGCCAACCCCGGCAGGTAGTGAACATGGAACTTTGTGATCACCAGTCAGATGCGCATCCGACAACAGATGCTTGTTGAGATACAGGAGTGAAATTAAAAAAAAATATTGAAAGTCACACCTCCATGAATATTGCAGGTTAAGTAATGGCCCTTGTGAATTGCATTTGTCCATAGTGCCCTTAACTAGTGTGTGAAGGTTCATTTGGGTACCCGAAGGAGTCCAGACAAAAATCCAAACAAAAAGGTCAAAGTCCAATAACTATGCAAATATTGCAGAAAGTGTTATGGCTCTTGTGCACAGCACTAGTCCAAAATGCCCAGTCAACAAGTTTGTTAAATTTCATTGGGATACTTAAGCAGTTTTCGAGTTATTATCCAGACAAAATCTACACCAAAAAGTAAAGTCCAATAACTGTGTTAATCTTGGAGATAAAGTTATGGTTTTTTGTGCACTGCACTTCTCCACATTGCCCTCTGCAAGTGTTTGATGTTTCATTAAGTACCCAAAGCAGTTCAGTTATTATCTGGACAAATTTCTTAAAAAATACAAAGTCCAATAACTCTGCTAGTACTGCTGAGTTATGGGCTTTGGCACTGCACTTCTCCACATTGGCCACATTGCCCACATCAAGTGTGTGAAGTTTCATTCTGTTACTACAAGCGGTTTTCAATTTATCAACCGGGCAAATTCTTGCTGGGTTACAAATTGGCAGACAGACAATTAAACCAACAGGACATCAAGCCCCCTCAAACTTCATTTGTGTGGTGTATACAAAATAAGCGCAAAAAATACAATTTTCAGGGCTTCACTTTGATCTCACCAAATTGGATTGGCGATGATCTGATAAAAGCCTATATGTTCTTTATTTCTTTTTTTGTCCCCGGTAGGGATACTGGAGAATTTGTTTTTACCCACAGTTTGATGGTTGGTTGGGCAAAATTCGTCATAACTTTTATACTGCTTGAGATGGAGCCTTCATATATGCCATGTAGGTTCCTTGTGACAAAGGCTTCCAAGTTTTTTCAAAGTTTTGCACTGTGACCCTGACCTGTGACCTACTTTAAAGAAAAAGTTGACCTTGGCCCGGGGACATGTTCGTGTTTCACAAACACATCTTTCTTGTTTGAATTGATGATCATCTGATAAAAGCCTTTGTGCATTTCTCATACAACTGAAAAATGGCTTAATAAACTAATTAAAAACTATCTGGTATATCAACTTAAAAGACGATTACCTTCTTCTCTTTCACCATTTTCCTCTCTGTTGAAGGGCATCTTTTCAATTTCATCTTCACTGTTTTCTTGATCCCTGCCAGTGTGTGCTGTAACAGGTAAATGACACACTTTAAAACCCTATACTCAGTTAAGATGCTGTTATGTGGTACTCCAACTTCATGCTAACTAGAAATGTTTTCCGTGGTAAACAATGTCCCCCACAATAAAAATATCTTAAACATCCATTTGACTTTAATAACTAGGTTTAAGTCATCAAAATGTAAGCTGCAAACAATCCATTTTTGGCCTTGGCAAAAAAATGACTGATTTTGGGACGCTGTGACCTAGAAAAAGATCCAGGTCACCAAAATCTAATTAAATCTGTGGTTTCAAATGGGCTTCGCCGACGCCAACGCAAATGGGATCCGAACCAAAAACAATATTTCCCCCTCCCCTCCGGTGGGGGACATAATTCTTTGACAGAAAATGGTGAAAGGAATCAGAAACTGGCTTTTTGAATATATAATTTACTGAAATTATCAACATCCCTCCATTTAGGCTTTCTTTTCACACCCTTTTTTAAAAAGCTCACCAGAGCCGAATGCTCCTGTGGAGCTTAAAGTATAGGCAGAAGTCGGTCACCCATCTGTGTCCGGTCTGCATTGTCAACATTTTCAAAAGACTTCTCCTCTGAAACTACTTGTTTCTTCTGTGTTTGTTTTATTTTTGGAGGGGAGGGTAGGGGGGTGTTGGTATGACCGCCCTTTCATATGATAAAGTGCAACATATGGTAAGGGTCATGCTCAGACAGGTAGAGTTATGACAGAAACCAAAGCGATTACTAATCGCTTATCGATCGCAACGGTAAGTCTGATTATCGATTATCTTTTCAGCTCCGATTAGCCAGCCCTAATTAATTATCAGTAATTTGCACGTTGATCACCTCTTGTGGGGTAGAGGAAGCTGGTTGCCAGTATGTTTGTGATTCTTGTTTTCCTGTTTTGTTTTCCACGTCGTTTTACTATACTTGATGCCATTCATTGGAAGGCTGAAATGTTTGGTGGCTTTTCCTGGATATCAATCAGTATAGACCTTGTTATCCGATCTAGATATATGTTTAACCCTTTTTGTACGGGAATCCCCCTAAAGGAGTACTTGGCAAACAGTGCAGGCCCAGATCAGACACCACAGAACGCTGCGTCTGATCAGGGCCTCCACTATTTGCTAAAAGTCCAGTCAGTTTTCAAAACAATTGAGAAAACAAAACCTGTCACCCCTAAGTTTAGAAATGGCCTAAATATATAAGGAGGAAGATTCCAATAGGAACAAAAAGGGTCAATAGGTCACCATAACAACTAGGTCCAAAAGTGGCCCTAACTATGATTGTGGAAGTGTAAATGAGAATGGATAATAACTTGAAATACCTTTCTGCAGACAGCCAACGGGAGAGCGATGCCTTCCAACTGTCTGATATCTTGTTCTTGGGATGCTATTTGACCCATGGCTGTTATAATGTCATTTCGTTCTAGTTTTGCAAAGGCCAATAGGTAGGGTACACTAGATGATGCAGCTTTGGCAGCATCTTCAAGCTGCGCACCTTCTCCAGCCTTCTTCACATTGTTTAGGCTCTCAAACCTGATTTGGAAGACTCTTGAAGAGTATCTGAATATAAGACAAATACTTAGCTCAAGTTTTGTGTCATTGGCAAACAGTTTTGATCCAGATCAGACTCCACTGCATGCTGCTGAGTCCTCACCGTTGTTTCATCTCTGTGGTTGTTTGATTTTTTTGTGTCGTCAGGAGATGTTGCACTAATGAGTTGGGAGGCTTTCATGCAGACTGAACAAATTATTTATCTAAATCAAGATTGAAGTAAGGTCGAAAATTGCAGCTGCATAAAATACATTTAAGCGCCATCCCAACCCAACCCCCTCACGCCACTCCCCATTGGAGTTTGTTTCCCCCAGGTATTAGACTTCCTGCCTTGCCGTGGCCCTGGGGATAAATTCCCACTGGGCACATTGCCGCTGTGGTCTCTGTGCCCACTGGGAAGAGCTAAAGGAAGTACCACCCGTTTGCCGTGGGTGGCGTCCTGTAAGCCGGAAGAAGGGATCCTGGAGGTTGAGGGTTACCTGAGGTTGCGGTGCTTCAGGTGCCCAACACGCCTCTTTGGCCTGGCTTTTCGGTGTAGACGGGTGGCCGTGCGGTCCGGCACGGTCAATCGGCTGGTCGCGCCGAGCCCTAAAGATACCGCTTTGCTTTCTCTTCAACTCTTTTTGTATCTTTCCTGATACCAACCATATGCCCATTTACCTTACCCTTTTCTGTCTTTTTATCTCTAGAAGGCCGTGGCTAAACGGATCAATCGTGTAGGCATTTTGTTTATACGAGTATATCTCACGTGTATCTCTAACACCTGCGAGTTGGATAACCACTCCATTATGGTGTTCCCTTGTAGGGCTCCACGGAGGGCGGAGAGCACTTGGGACGAAACAAGAATTTTATTTCTTATGCCTAATGGAAAAAAAATAACCGCAACGCACATAACCGCAACGCAGCTAAACGTAAAAAAAGACGAGGATTCATCCGAAACGGATGAACCCAGTCAGCAGTCAACTCAGCAGTCTAGTCAGCAGTCTGAAACGCCAAAGCTCAACAATTTTCCACGCTTCTTGGTGATAACATCACGTGATGATACACGTACGGTGTCAGATTTATCACCTTTTTTGATCGAAAAGAGTATAATGTCCATTGCCGGACATCCAAAAAGTATAAAAAAGCTGAAGTCAGGTGATCTCCTCTTGGAAGTCGAGAGAGAGCAGCAGGTCAAAAACCTGCTTGGTACCACAAAGCTATTCGATCTCAACGTCAAAGTATCGTTGCACAAAACACTCAATTCGTGTAAAGGTGTCACCCGCAGCCCAGAGCTACGTCCGTGCAACGATACCGAGATTGTTGAGAATTTAAGAGATGAAAGCGTCATTGGTGTACGTAACATCCAAGTTCGTAGAGGTGGTGTATTAAAGCCAACAAGTACCTACGTGATGACATTTAATACACCAGTTCTGCCCAAGAAAGTTGCATATCTGTCTGTTAACGTAGAGGTGTATATACCAAACCCTCTCAGATGTTATCATTGTCAGGTTTTTGGTCACTACGAAAGCAGATGTCAGAAGAAACAACTGTGGTGAAGAAAAACATTTCGATAACCATCAAAACTGCAAGAATGAGGCCAAATGCGTCAATTGTGGCGACAAGCATGCTGTTTTCTCTCGAGATTGTCCGGCATGGAAAAAAGAAAAAGAAATACTCACTGTCAAATTCCAAAGGGGGATAACATTCCCAGAAGCGCGGAAAATTGTTGATGAGCGATATACAACACCAACCACCAGTTACGCCAGCATCACAAAGGGTGCTGGTATAAAAGTTTCCAGCTCCGCAACACAGACTGCTGAATCATACATGGCTGAACTGAAAAAATCTGGTGGATGGAGTAAATCCACTCCAGCACCACAAAGTTCAACCACTTTATCAAATGGCGCAATCCAGGTTGCTTCGGATCGGTCGACAGCGACCGTACCGAAGCCAGCGCCGCATGCAAAAGAGAAACTCGACTCAGGTCGAACTAATAAGGGATCAGAAGATCCGAAAAAAACAACACATGTCTCAAAAACAAACAGACAGACAACGTAAAATGGAAAGAGACAATATAAAATTCCAGAACAGATTCGGATCTTTGAGTGACATGGAGTCACTGAAACTCTATCATCACCAAGCGGCAATAACAGATCGAGGACAGCAACACCTAGAGCTGGTGGTAGCAGATCTATATCACCAATTGCAGCTCGAATATAGTTTCTAGTCTTAATCTCATAAAATGGATTTAAAACAAAATAATACAATGGAATTGTCGAGGTCTTTAATCAAATTATAATGAACTCTTATTACTGATTTCGTTATTAAACCCATCGGTTTTTGTTTCCAAGAAACTTTTTGTAAAAACTGATGACAGCATTGATGTCAGGGGTTTCAATACATTAAAACATTAAACTATTTATATTCTGATGGTAACAAACCATCTGGTGGCAGTTCAATTTTTGTTAAAGCATGCTTACCACAAAGGGAGATCAAATTAAAAACAGACCTACAAGCTATAGCAGTATAGGTTTCTCTTGATAAAGAAACTACAATTTGCTCTCTATATATCCCACCCTCATTTTCGTTAAAGCCCGAACACCTTGACACATTGCTAAGTCAACTTCCATCGCCATATCTTTTAGTTGGCGACTTCAATGGTCACAATATTATATTGGGCTGTAAAGATATCAATAACAGAGGAGCACTTGTCGAAGATTTTATTGCAAAGAGCGATCTTTGCTTGATGAATGATAAATCTTATACTTATCTTCACCCTGCGACAGGTCATTTGTCTTCTTTAGATCTCTCTTTGTGTCACCCATCTCTCTTCTTGGACTATGACAGGTCTGTTCATGATGATCAGTGCGGAAGTGATCACTTCCCTGTTATAATTGAGAGCGTAAACGAACCAGATGAGGACTGTAACCAGAAATGGAAATTGAATACAGCCGACTGGGAATTATTCCGTAATTTATGTGAAGAAGGGTTATCAGTTGATCACTTAAATGAATCATCTGACATTGTTTCTGATTTCACAGATACACTAATTAATATATCAGAACAATGCATTCCAAAGACCTCCAAAAATACTTAGAAAAGCAAGCCTTAGTTTAATACAGACTGTAAAGAAGATATTCAAAAGCGCAAACAGGCTCTAAATAAGTTCTGCAAAAGTCCTTTTCAAAAAAGCTAAACGTCGTAAACGTTTTTAGAGCTAAAGCTCGGCGAACAATCCGAGCTTCCAAACGAAAGTCATGGAGAGAATATGTATCCAAATTGAACTACAAAACCCCCATTAAAAAGGTTTGGGATATGGTACGAAAAATTTCAGGAAAAACAAAGTCCCCTAGTTTTACACATTTTAATACTGGTTTTGACACAAAAGCTTCAACTAAAAAAGATATTTCAGATACTCTTGGTAGCACATTTTTGAGTAATTCATCACCGCGAAATTATTCTGCCACTTTTAGAAATTTCCAAAAGGATCAGTAGAAAAGAAATCTAAACTTCAAACCACATAATCACGAAGACTACAACAAACCTTTTAACTTATCCGAACTAGTGGAAGCCATTGAAAAATCACACGATACAGCAACCGGTCCCGATGAAATTCGTTATCAGATGTTTTAGCATCTGCCAAAAAGTTCTCTTTCAACACTTTTAGATATCTTTAAAAATATTTGGGAAACTGGGGTCTGTCCTGAGAGCTGGCGTTTTGCTACAATTGTACCAATTCCAAAACCAGTGATAGATCATGCAGAACCTACGAGTTATCGACCGATAGCTTTGACAATTTGTTTGTGTAAAACATCGGAGAGAATGATAAACAAGAGATTAGGCTGGTACTTAGAGTCCAACAACCTTATTTCAGACTATCAGTCAGGTTTTCGTTCGGAACGTAGTACCAACGACAATTTAATAAGACTAGAAACATTTATACAAAATGCTTTTATTAACAGAGAACATGAAGTAGCTGTTTTTTTCGACTTGGAGAAAGCATATGATACCACATGGCGTTATGGAATATTGAGAGATCTCCATAACCTGGGCTTAAGGGGAAAACTTCCCAGTTTTATTCAAAAAATTTAGGTGAGCGTGTATTTCAAGTCCGCGTGGGATCTACTCTGTCAGATCTCTATGCACAAGAGCAGGGTGTCCCTCAATGTAGTATTCTCTCAACTACTTCTTTTGAAAGTTTTAGCTCATACAAGTTGGGGAGTAGATCGGTACACTTTATTACATCTTTACCGATCTCTGATAAGATCTAAATTAGATTATGGGTCTGTTGTTTATGGTTCTGCCAGAAAGTCTAATTTAAAATCTTTGGATACTATTCATCATCAAGGCCTTCGTTTGGCTATGGGAGCCTTCTGTACTTCTCCCGTATTAAGCCTTTATGTAGAAGCAGGTGAACCATCTTTAACTTCGCGCAGAGAAACTTTCTCTTCAGTATGCTATCAGACTTGCTGCTAATCCATCAAACCCGGCATTCCAAATTTCATTTCCACCTGAATTTGTATATAAGTATGAAACTAAACCCACAGCAATCAAACCTTTTGGATTGCGAATTTTTCCACTGCTAGAAAATTCAGGTATCGACCTTAAAAATATTCAAAAACATGAAACCGCCGAAGTTCCATCTTGGTGTATTAAACAACCTTCTATTCTGTTCGACTTACATGATGGCAAAAAATCCGAATCAAATCGATACTTCTCAAACAAAACTTTCAGGTACTGCAGTCATATTACAGTGATTACCAGCAAGTCATACTGATGGTTCCAGATAAAGTTGGTTGTGCGTATGTTTCTAAAGATAGGGCACAAAACCATGCGCCTTCCTGATGGTTCATCTATTTTTACAGCTGAGGCCAAGGCAATAGACCTAGCATTAGATTTTGTCAGTTCCTCAACAATGCAAAAAACAATTATATTTTCTGATTCACTTTCTGTGCTTAAGGCTTTAGAACATTCATCATCTTAAAAACATCATGAAATTTCTAAAACGCACCAAATCTTGTTTTGTTGGCTTCCGAGCCATATTGACATTGTGGGCAATGAATATGCTGACGAGAACGCAAAGGAATCGCTCAATTTGGATCCGTCTGTTTTTAAAATTCCTTTTAATAATTTTAAACCATTTATCAACAGATACATCTTGTCGGAATGGCAAGATGCATGGAACCATGAAATAAATAACAAACTCCATGCCATTAAATCTGTCGTTGGAACAAAATGCTCTCCTCCACAGTTTTCCAGGAAAGAGGATGTAGTATTAAGGCGATTGTGCATTGGTCATACTAGAGTTACTCATTCTTATATTTTGAATGGTGATGATCAGCCTTCTTGTGTAGGATGTGATGAGCCATTCACTGTTAAACATATCTTAATTGAATGTGTAGACTTTTCACAGTCCCGTGACTTGTATTTCAAAGCAGACACTTTGCAACAATTGTTTCAAGATGTACCTGTTGATAATATTATTTTATTCTTAAAAGATATTGGACTTTTTCATAAGATTTAACTGTTTCAGATTTTTATACATACCATACTTACTTTTTTTAATTTTAATATCCTCATAATTCTTCATGCCATTTAATCATTATTTGCTTGACGCTTATGACCCACAAAGAGGGTTGACGCGTCGTTAACCACGAAATCATCATCATCATATACTTTTTATCCAGATATTCCTTTTCTGACCCCCAGGTATTAGACTTCCTGCCTTGCCGTGGCCCTTGGGACTCAATTCTCACTAAGCACATTGCCGCTGTGGTCTTTGTGCCCACTGGGAAGAGCTAAAGGTAGTACCACCCGTTTGCCGTGGGTGGCGTCCCGTAACCCGGATGAAGGATCCTGGAGGTTGAGGGTTATCTGGAGCCCAGTGCTTCAGGTGCCCAACACACCTCTTTGGCCTAGATTTCGGTTAGACGGGCTGTCGTGCGGTCCGGCACGGTCAACCGGCTGGTCATACCAAACCCTAGAAATAACCTTTTTCTTTCTCTTCCTAGACTTTTGTATCAACCTGAATACACACCGTTTGCTCATAAAATCTTTTCACAACTTTTCCATTTCTAGAAGGCAGCGGCTAATCGTGCAGCTCATTGCTCGTACGAGGATATCTTCTGTGTATCTCTTAACACTCGTGGTAGGAAATCCACTCACTAAAAGTGTTCCCCTGTAGGGCTCCATGGTGGGCGTAGAGCACGGAGGACGAATTTCGGACTCTTTTCATCATGGCTATTGATAAAAAGAGAAAGAAACCTACCCAAGACGACACATCAGAAGCTGATATTTCGGACAATGGCGAGACTATTCAAACAACTAGCAACAATTCGACTCAACATTTCCCGCGCTTCCTTATTATAGAAAGTAGAGATGACAATCAACCTATTACTTCTCTTTCACCTTTTGTTATGCAGATAGTCATCTCCGGCATTGCTGGTGAACCAAAAATATTAAAAAATTATACAGGTCTAAGCAGTTGCTCGTTGAGATCAGTAAAAAATCTCACGCAGGGAATCTCTTGAGGACGACAGATTTACACAATCTAAAAGTAAGAGTACTTCCTCATACCTCGCTTAACTCCTCAAGGGGGGTAATCCGTTGCCCAGATTTGAGGAACTCCAGCGAAAAGGAGATTCTTGAAGGCACTCGATCTCAGGGAGTGACTGCTGTCAAACGCTTTAAGATCAAACGCAACGGCGAACTAAAAGATACCAACACTTTCGTATTTACATTTAACACACCAGTATTGCCCCCAAAACATCAAAGTGGCATACTTAGAGTTGACGTGGAAATCTACATTCCAAATCTGTTACGCTGCCACAGTTGCCAGAAGTATGGACATCACGAAAATCGATGTACAAAGGATCCACTCTGTGCAAATTGTGGCGAGCCTGCAAATCACACGGAACAAACGTGTATAAACGAACCCCACTGTGTTAACTGTGGGGAAAAACACAGCGCCAACTCTAAAGAATGCCACGTGTGGCACAAAGAAAAAGAAATACAGTAAAATTCAACCGAAACATCTCGTTCCCTGAAGCGCGGAAAATAGTTGAGTCCCCTACCCCTATTCCCGGAGTAAGCTATGCCAGCGTCGGAAAGTCACCTGTTAAGGTACCTGTTGAAGATGCTGTAACTCAAACTGATCCGATTCCTGGTCTCGAACCTTTACAAAAATTAAAAACAAAAAGCAAAACTGCAGATCAAACCAACAATGCCAACATTCAAGCACCACCACCACAGCCAATTCCAGACAAAAAAATCAGACAAAATATTGAAACACGCTACTTTAGAAATGATGAAAAACGATTTAAAAAAACAACAACAAAAACAACAAACATCTCAAAAACACCAAACATCTCAAAAACAAACAGACAGACAACGTAAACTGGAAAGAGACAGTATAAGATATCAGAACAGATTCGGATCTTTGATTGACAGTGATATGGAGTTCACTGAAACTCCATCAGCACGAAGTGGTAATAACAGATCGAGATCAACAACACCACGAAGTGGAAATAATAGAGCGATATCACCAATTGCACCTCCAAATTAGTTTCTAGTCTAATAAATATTTCACTATAAAATGGATTTAAAACACAAAATAATACAATGGAATTGTCGGGGTCTTAAATCAAATAATAATGAATATGTTCTATAAAAGGGTTATCCTTTGGAAGCAAGGAGTACACCACAGAACTGAAAAATATGGAGTGTACATGTTTTCTGGGCCAGACTAGCTAGTTTCGGCCAATTAGGCCTCATCAGTGACCTTCAGATATTTTCAAAATTCCACAATGAAAGCAATGATCCTAAAGGACAAGAAAATATAATCTACACTATGATGTAGGGCAGGGAGACGTTTTACCGCCGCCACACATTCCCACACATCAGCTGTAGTGAAGTTAAATATGTTCTATAAAAGGGTTATCCTTTGGAAGCAAGGAACTCTTATTACTCATTTCTTTATTAAACCCATCGGTTTTTTGTTTGCAAGAAACTTTTATAAAAACTGATTACACCATTGATATCAGGGGTTTCAAAACATATAACTATATCCATTCTGATTGTAACAAACCATCTGGTGGCAGTTCATTTATTGTTAAAGCATGTTTGCCGCAAAGAGAGATCAAATTAAAAACGGACCTGCAGGCTGTAGCGGTGGCGGTTTCTCTAGATAAAGAAACTACAATTTGCTCTCTATATATACCACCCTCATTTTCTTTAAAGCCCGAACATCTTGAATCATTGCTGGATCAACTTCCATCGCCATATATATTTTAGTCGGCGACTTCAACGGTCACAACCCCCTAGGTATTAGACTTCCTGCCTTGCCGTGGCCCTGGGGGCTCAATTCCCACTGGGCACATTGCAGCTGTGGTCTAAGTGCCCACTAGGAAGAGGTAAAGGAAGTACCACCCGTTTGCCGTGGGTGGCGTCCTGGAGGTTGAGGGTTACCTGAGGTGGCGGCGCTTCAGGTGCCCAACACGCCTCTTTTGCCTGGCTTTTCGGTGTAGACGGGTGGCCGTGCGGTCCGGCACGGTCAATCGGCTGGTCACGCCGAGCCCTAGAGATACCGCTTTGCTTTCTCTTCAACTCTTTTTAGCTCACCTGTCACGTAGTGACAAGGTGAGCTTTTGTGATCACATTTTGTCCGTCGTCCGTGCGTGCGTGCGTGCGTCCGTGCGTAAACAATTTCTTGTCCGCACGATAGCATCTTCATTTATGATTTGATTTTAACCATACTTGCACATAACTTGTACCACCATGAGATCTGGGTTCCTTTCTTGAACCAGCCATATCCCATCATGTGTTACTGAGTTACGGCCCCTGAAAGGGCAAAAATTGCCTATTTTGGTCTTGTCCGCACGATAGCATCTTCATTTATGATTTGATTTTAACCAGACTTGCACACAACTTGTACCACCATGAGATCTGGGTTCCTTTCTTGAACCAGCCATATCCCACCATGTATGACGGAGTTACGGCCCCTGAAAGGGCAAAAATTGCCTATTTTGGTCTTGTCCGCACGATAGCATCTTCATTTATGATTTGATTTTAACCAGACTTGCTGGTTACCAAAACTTCATAAAAAACCTTACAAAGCACGGTTTATTGCAAATTCTAGCTCTTGCACTACCACTGAACTTTCTAAATTATTAACTTCATGTCGTACTGCTATTAAAACACATGTAATTAAATATTGTGATTAAGTCTTTGAAAGATCAGGAAGAAATCTGTTTTGGTCTATAAAAAATTCGAATGAGGTTTTAAATAAATTGAAATCTAGACATTTCGTGCTTCTAGTCTGTCTACCTACGATTTTTCCACTCTTTACACTACACTTCCTCATAATCGTATAAAAGAAAAGCTTAAAGATTTACTTGAATGGGCTTTTCACAGAGAAGATTCTCTCTATCTTGCATGTAATGTCAGAAATGCATTTTTCACTTCTAAAGAGCATAAGAATTATACACTTTGGTCATGTCAGAAAGTGTGTGATGCCCTCACCTTTCTACTTGACAATATTTATATTAGATTCGGTACTAAGTTATTTAGACAAATTGTGGGTATTCCGATGGGTACTAATTGCGCACCTCTTGTGGCTGATCTGTTCTTGTATTGTTATGAAAGAGACTTCATTTTGTCGCTTTCCATTGATAACCAATCTGAAATTATTGAAGCTTTTAGCTCTACTTCTAGATATTTAGATGATTTATTAAATATTGATAACACCTATTTTGATGGTTTGATCAGTCAGATTTACCCCCTAGAACTTCAGTTAAATAATGCAAATTCTTCTGATACCGAGGCCCCGTTTTTGGATTTACATCTATCTGTTGTAGATGGATTTGTTTCGTGCAAAATTTATGATAAACGCATTGACTTTGATTTTGAGATTGTAAATTTTCCTTTTTTGGATGGTGATGTTCCTCGTGCGCCATCTTATGGCGTTTATATTTCGCAATTAATTCGATTTGCTAGAGTGTGTAGTCATGTAACTGACTTCAACACTCGTAATAAATTATTAACGGCTAAACTCCTTAATCAGGGTTATCGGTACCATAAACTACGCAAAGCCTTTTCAAAATTTTATAGACGCCATTCTGATTTAATTTCAAAATTCAATATTGGACTTAAATCTCTTCTGCAACAAGGTCTATCGGAACCCGAATTTTATGGTGACTTACCCCCAGGTATTAGACTTCCTGCCTTGCCGTGGCCCTGGGGGCTCAATTCCCACTGGGCACGTTGCTGCTGTGGTCAATGTGCCCACTGGGAAGAGCTAAAGGAAGTACCACCCGTTTGCCGTGGGTGGCGTCCTGTAAGCCGGAAGAAGGGATCCTGGAGGTTGAGGGATACCTGAGGTTGCGGTGCTTCAGATTCCCAACACGCCTCTTTGGCCTGGCTTTTCGGTGTAGACGGGAGGCTGTGCGGTCCGGCACAGTCAATCGGCTGGCCACGCCTTGCCCTAGAGATACCGCTTAACTTTCTCTTCCATTCTTTTTGTATCTTTCCTGATACCAACCATGTGCCCATTTACCTTACCCTTTTCTGTCTTTTTATCTCTAGAAGGCGGTGGCGCAACGGACCAATCGTGTAAGCATTTTGTTTATGCGAGTATATCTCACGTGTATCTCTAACACCTGCGAGTCGGATAGCAACTCCATTATGGTGTTCCCTTGTAGGGCTCCGCGGAGGGCGGAGAGCACTTGAGACGAATCTTCAAACCGTCTTCATGGGTCCCCCTTCTTCTAAGAACCGCAAATTAACCAAACGTAAAAAAGATGAGTCATCATCTGACTCTGATGAACCCAGTCAACAGTCTGCAGCACCAACGAACAACAATATTCCTCGCTTCTTAGTAATGACATCACTTGATGATAAACGAACGGTATCGAGTCTATCACCTTTTGTGATTGAAAAAAGTATTGTGTCCATAGCCGGACACCCAAAAAGCATAAAAAAAAGCTAAAAATCAGGTGACCTTCTCATTTAGGTTGAGAAAAAAACAGCATGTTGAATCTCTACTTAAAACGAACACAATATTTGACTTAAAAGTAAAAGTGTCGTTACACAACACACTTAATTCCAGCAAAGGTGTCATACGCAGTCCTGAATTACGTCCTTGCAGCGATGATGAAATCATTGAAAACCTCAGAGACCAAGGCGTCATTGGTGTACGTAACATCCAAGTTCGTAGAAATGGTGTATTAAAACCAATAGTACCTACGTGTTGACTTTTAATACACCAATTCTGCCCAACAAAATCAAAGTCGCATATCTTTCCGTAAATGTAGAGGTATATATACCAAACCCTCTCAGATGTTACTCGTGTCAGGTTTTCGGACACCACGAAAGCAGATGTGAGAAGAAAAAACTCTGTCCAAACTGTGGTGAAGAAAAACATGTTGATAATCATCAAAACTGCAAGAATGAAGCCAACTGCGTAAATTGTGGAGGTAAACATGCTGTTTTCTCTCGAGATTGTCCGGCATGGAAAAAAGAAAAAGAAATACTCACTGTCAAATACCAAAGGTCGATAACATTTCCAGAAGCGAGGAAGATTGTTGAAGAACGTTACAAAACACCAAGCACCAGTTACGCCAGCATCACAAAGGGTGCTGGTGTTAAAGTCACGAACAGTGGAACGCAGACTGTTGAATCTTGCATTGCTGAACTGAAAAAATCTGGTGCATGGAGTACTAACACCTGTGAGTTGGATAACCACTCCATTATGGTGTTCCCTTGTAGGGCTCCGTGGAGGGCGGAGAGCACTTGGGACGAAACTAGGATTTTTTTTCTTATGGCTCCTAAAAACAAACATAACCGCAACCACGCACCTAACCGCAACGCACCTAAACGTAAAAAAGACGAGGATTCATCCGAATCGGATGAACGCAGTCAAAAATCCAGTCAGCAGTCAAGTCAACAATCGAGTCAGCAGTCTGCTGAACCAAACTTTGACAATGTTCCGCGTTTCTTGGTCGTCACGTCGCTTGACGGTACACAAACTGTGTCAAGCCTTTCCCCCTTTGTGATCGAGAAAAGTATTCTCTCCATTGCCGGACATCCTAAGAGTATAAAACAACTCAAATCGGGTGATCTTCTCTTGGAAGTCCCCCAGGTATTAGACTTCCTGCCTTGCCGTGGCCCTGGGGGCTCAATTCCCACTGGGCACATTGCCGCTGTGGTCTCTGTGCCCACTGGGAAGAGCTAAAGGAAGTACCCCCCGTTTGCCGTGGGTGGCGTCCTGTAAGCCGGAAGAAGGGATCCTGGAGGTTGAGGGTTACCTGAGGTGGCGGTGCTTCAGGTTCCCAACACGCCTCTTTGGCCTGGCTTTTCGGTGTAGACGGGTGGCCGTGCGGTCCGGCACGGTCAATCGGCTGGTCACGCCGAGCCCTAGAGATACCACTTTGCTTTCTCTTCAACTCTTTTTGTATCTTTCCTGATACCAACCATATGCCCATTTACCTTACCCTTTTCTGTCTTTTTATCTCTAGAAGGCGGTGGCAAAACGGATCAATCGTGTAGGCATTTTGTTTATGCGAGTATATCTCACGTGTATCTCTAACACCTGCGAGTTGGATAACCACTCCATTATGGTGTTCCCTTGTAGGGCTCCACGGAGGGCGGAGAGCACTTGGGACGAAACTAGGAATTTTTTCTCATGGCTCATGGAAAAAAACACAACCGCACCCACGCACCTAACCGCAACGCACCTAAACGTAAAAAAGACGAGGATTCATCCGAATCGGATGAACACAGTCAAAATTCCAGTCAGCAGTCAAGTCAACAATCAAGTCAGCAGTCTGCTGAACCAAACTTTGACAATGTTCCGCGTTTCTTGGTCGTCACGTCGCTTGACGATACACGAACTGTGTCAAGCCTTTCTCCCTTTGTAATCGATAAAAGTATTGTCGCCATAGCCGGACACCCAAAGAGTATTAAATCACTCAAATCAGGAGACCTTCTCTTGGAACTCGAGAGAAAACCGCAAGTTGTAAGCCTGCTCGCCACAAAAAAACTCTTTGATCTTTCGGTTAAAATATCTCTTCACAACACACTAAACTTATCTAAAGGAGTGATTCGCAGTCCAGAACTGCGTCCTTGTTCAGACGAAGAGATCATTGATAACCTGAAAGATCAAGGGGTTATTGGTGTTCGTAACATCAAAGTCCGTAGAAATGGTGTACTAAAACCAACAGCAACTTATGTGTTGACTTTTAATACACCAATTCTACCCAAGAAAATCAAAGTAGCATATCTTTCCATTAACGTAGAGGTATACATCCCAAATCCTCTTAGATGTTACTCTTGTCAGGCTTTTGGCCATCACGAAAGCAGATGTCAGAGAAAACAACTCTGTCCTAATTGTGGTGAAGAAAAGCATGTTGATAATCACCTCAACTGCAAAAATGAACCCAAATGCGTAAATTGTGATGGCAAACATGCTGTTTTCTCCCGAGACTGTCCGGCGTGGAAAAAAGAAAAAGAAATACTTACCGTCAAATACCAAAGGGGGATAACATTCCCAGAAGCGCGGAAGATTGTCGAAGAGCGATACATAACACCAACCACCAGTTTCGCCAGCATCACAAAGGGTGCTGGTGTAAAATGTACCAGCTCCGCAACACAGACTGCTGAATCATACATTGCTGAACTGAAAAAGTCTGGTGCATGGAGTAAATCCACTCCAGCACCACAAAGTTCAACCAATTTATCAAAAGGCGCAATCCAGGTTGCTTCGGATCGGTCGACAGCGACCGTACCGAAGCCAGCGCCGAATGTAAAAGAGAAACCCGACTCAGGTCGAACTAATAAGGGGTCGCAAGATCCGATCAAAAAACATCAATTGTCTCAAAGACAAACAGACAGACAACGTAAAATGGAAAGAGACAATATAAAATTTCAGAACAGATTCGGATCTTTAAGTGACAGTGATATGGAGTTGACTGAAACTCCATCATCACCAAGTGGCAATAACAGATCGAGGTCTGCCACACCACGAGCTGGTGGTAGCAGATCTATATCACCAATTGCACCTCCATAATAGTTTCTAGTCTTTAAATATCTCTCCTTAAAATGGATTTAAAACACAAAATAATACAATGGAATTGTCGAGGTCTTAAATCGAATTATAATGAACTCTTATTACTTATTTCACTACTAACCCCTTCGGTGTTTTGTTTGCAAGAAACTTTTTTAAAAACTGATGACAACATAGATGTCAGGGGTTTCGATACATATAACTATATCTATTCTGATGGTAACAAACCATCTGGTGGCAGCTCAATTTTTGTTAAATCATGTTTACCACAAAGAGAGATCAAATTAAAAACAGACCTACAAGCTGTAGCAGTATCGGTTTCTCTGGATAAAGAAACTACAATTTGCTCTTTATATATTCCACCCTCATTTAAAGCCCGAACATCTTGACTCATTGCTGAGTCAGCTCCCATCCCCATATCTTTTAGTTGGCGACTTCAATGGTCACAATATTCTATGGGGCTGTAAAGATATCAATAACAGAGGAGCACTTGTTGAAGATTTTATTGCAAAGAGCGATCTTTGCTTGATGAATGATAAATCTTATACTTACCTTCACCCAGCGACAGGTCATTTGTCTTCTTTAGATCTCTCTTTGTGTCACCCATCTCTCTTCTTGGACTATGACTGGTCTGTTCATGATGATCAGTGCGGAAGTGATCACTTCCCTGTTATAATTGAGAGCGTAAACGAACCAGATGAAGACTGTAACCAGAAGTGGAAAATGAATAAAGCCGACTGGGAATTATTCCATAATTTATGTGAAGAAGCGTTAACAGTTGATTACTTAAATGAATCATCCGACATTGTTTCTGATTTCACAGATACACTGATTAATATATCAGAACAATGCATTCCAAAGACCTCATCAAATACTAACAAAAGCAAGCCTTGGTTTAATAATGACTGTAAAGAAGCTATTAAAAAGCGTAAACAGGCTCTAAATAAGTTCTGCAAAAGTCCCACTTCAGAAAAGCTAAACGACGTAAAAGTTTTTAGAGCTAAAGCTCGGCGAACAATCCGAGCTTCAAAACGAAAGTCATGGAGAGAATATGTCTCCAAATTGAACTACAAAACCCCAATTAAAAAGGTTTGGGATATGGTACGAAAAATTTCAGGAAAAACAAAATCCTCTAGTTTTACACATTCAAATACTGAATTTGACACAATAGCTTCAACAAAAAAAGATATTTCAGATACTCTTGGTCACACATTCTTGAGAAATTCATCATCGCGTAATTATTCTGACACTTTTAGAAATTTCAAAAAGAACCAAGAGAAAAGAAATCTTAACTTCAAATCCCTTAATCACGAAGAATACAACACACCTTTTAACTTATCCGAACTCGTTGAAGCCATTGTAAAATCACATGATACGGCAACCGGCCCCGATGAAATTCATTATCAGATGCTTAAGCATCTGCCAAAAAGTTCTCTTACAACACTTTTAGATATCTTTAATAATATTTGGGAAACGGGGGTCTGTCCTGAGAGTTGGCGTGTAGCTACAGTTGTACCAATTCCGAAACCAGGGAAAGATCATGCAGAACCTACAAATTATCGTCCGATAGCTTTGACAAGTTGTTTGTGTAAAACATTGGAGAGAATGATAAACAAGAGATTAGTCTGGTACTTAGAGTCCAACAACCTCATTTCAGAATATCAATCGGGTTTTCGTTCGGAACGTAGTACCAATGACAATTTAATAAGACTAGAAACATTTATACGAGATGCTTTTATTAACAAAGAACACGTATTGGCTGTCTTTTTCGACTTGGAGAAAGCATATGATACAACATGGCGTTATGGAATATTGAAAGATCTCCATAACATTGGCTTAAGAGGAAAACTTCCCAGTTTTATTGAAAGCTTTTTAGGGGAGCGCATGTTTCAGGTGCGTGTGGGGTCTACCCTGTCAGATTTCTATGATCAAGAACAGGGTGTCCCACAGGGTAGTATTCTTTCAACTACGCTATTTAACATCAAAATAAACAATATTGTACAATGTTTGGACGACAAAACTGATTGTTCATTGTATGTTGATGTTTTTTGTATATGTTACCGTTCAAAAAATATGAAAACAATTGAACGAAAGTTACAACAAAATTTAAAAAGAATAGAAGAATGGACTGATAAAAATGGTTTCAAGTTCTCCAAGTCGAAAACGCAGTGTGTTCATTTTTGTAAACTACGGAAGAAACACGAACATCCTTCCCTGTTTTTATACGGATCACAAATTCCTGTTGTTGAAGAAGCCAAATTTCTTGGGGTCATATTTGATCAAAAGTTATCTTTTATTCCCCATATTAAATATCTTAAAGCGAAATGCTTAAAAGCTTTGAATCTTTTGAAAGTTTTAGCTCATACAAGTTGGGGAGCAGATCGGTATACTTTATTACATCTTTACCGGTCTTTAATAAGATCTAAATTAGATTATGGGTCTGTTGTTTATGGTTCTGCCAGAAAGTCCTATTTGAAATCCTTGGATACTATTTATCACCAAGGCCTTCGTCTGGCCATGGGAGCCTTCCGTACTTCTCCCGTATTAAGCCTTTATGTAGAAGCAGGTGAACCATCTTTGACCTCGCGCAGAGAGAAACTTTCTCTTCAGTATGCTATCAGACTTGCTGCAAATCCATCTAACTCGGCATCCAAAATTTCATTTCCACCTCAATTTGTAGATAAGTATGAAACAAAACCCACAGCAATCAAACCTTTTGGATTACGTATTTTACCACTGCTGGAAAATTCAGGTATCGACCTTAGAAATATTCAAAAACATGAAACCGCCGAAGTTCCATCTTGGTGTATTAAACAACCTTCTATTCTGTTCGACTTACATGATGGAAAAAAATCCGAATCAAATCCAATACTTCTCAAACAAAACTTTCAGGTACTGCAGTCACGTTACAATGATTACCAGCAAGTCTATACTGATGGTTCCAAAGAAGGAGATAAAGTTGGCTGTGCGTATGTTTCTAAAGATACGCACAAAACCATGCGCCTTCCAGATGGTTCATCTATTTTTACAGCTGAAGCCAAAGCAATAGACCTAGCTTTAGATTTTATCAGTTCTTCAACAATTCAAAAAGCAATTATATTTTCTGATTCACTTTCTGTCCTTAAGGCTTTAGACCATTCATCATCTAAAAATCCTCAAATTCAAAAATTGATCGAAAAACATCATGAAATTTCTAAAACACACCAAATCTTGTTTTGTTGGCTTCCGAGCCATATTGGCATTGTCGGCAATGAATATGCTGACAAGAAAGCAAAGGAATCGCTCAATCTTGATCCATCTGTTTTTAAAATTCCTTTTAATAATTTTAAACCATTTATTAACCGATACATCTTGTCGGAATGGCAAGACGAATGGGACCGTGCAATAAATAACAAACTCCATGCCATTAAACCTGTCGTTAGTACAAAATGCTCTCCTCCACAGTTTTCCAGAAAAGAGGACGTAGTATTAACACGACTGCGCATCGGCCATACTAGAGTTACTCATTCTTATATTTTTAATGGTGATGATCAACCTTCTTGTGTAGGTTGTGATCAGCCATTCACTGTGAAACATATCTTAATTGACTGTGTTGACTTTTCACCCTCACGTATTTTATATTTCAAAGCTGACACTTTACAACAACTGTTTCGAGATGTACCTGTTGATAATATTATTTTATTCTTAAAAGAAATTGGACTTTTTCATAAGATTTAACTGTTTCAGATTTTTATACATTATCATTCTGACTTTTTACTTTTAATATCATCATAATTATTCATGCCGTTTAACCATTAACCGTTTGACGCTTATAACCCACAAAGAGGGTTGACGCGTCGTTAAACACGAAATCATCATCATCATTCTCTTGGAAGTCGAGAGAAAACAGCACTTGATAAGCCTGCTAAACACCAACAAACTCTTTGATCTGAAAGTTAAAGTCTCGTTACATAACACGCTCAATTCATCTAAGGGAGTGATTCGCAGTCCAGAACTGCGTCCTTTTTCAGATGAAGAGATAGTCAATAACTTGAAAGATCAGGGAGTTGTTGGTGTTCGTAACATTCAAGTTCGTAGAAATGGTGTACTAAAACCAACAGCAACTTATGTGTTGACTTTTAATACACCAATTCTACCCAAGAAAATCAAAGTAGCATATCTTTCCATTAACGTAGAGGTATACATCCCAAACCCTCTTAGATGTTACTCTTGTCAGGTTTTTGGCCATCACGAAAGCAGATGTCCAAGGAAAAAACTCTGTCCAAATTGTGGTGAAGAAAAGCATGTTGATAATCACCTCAACTGCAAAAATGAACCCAAATGCGTAAATTGTGATGGCAAACATGCTGTTTTCTCCCGTGACTGTCCGGCGTGGAAAAAAGAAATACTCACCGTCAAATACGAAAGGGGGATAACATTCCCAGAAGCGCGGAAAATTGTTGAAGAGCGATACATAACACCAACCACCAGTTTCGCCAGCATCACAAAGGGTGCTGGTGTAAAATGTACAAGCTCCGCAACACAGACTGCTGAATCATACATAGCTGAACTGAAAAAATCGGGTGCATGCAGTAAACCCACTCCAGCACCACAAAGTGCAATCAATTTATCAAAAGGCGCAATCCAGGTTGCTTCGGATCAGTCGACAGCGACCGTACCGAAGCCAGCGCCGAATGTAAAAGAGAAACCCGACTCAAGTCGAACTAATAAGGGATCGGAAGGTCCGATCAAAAAACATCAATTGTCTCAAAGACAAACAGACAGACAACGTAAAATGGAAAGAGACAATATAAGATTTCAGAACAGATTCGGATCTTTGAGTGACAGTGATATGGAGTTGACTGAAACTCCATCATCACCAAGTGGCAATAACAGATCGAGGTCAGCCACACCACGAGCTGGTGGTAGCAGATCTATATCACCAATTGCACCTCCATAATAGTTTCTAGTCTTTTTAATATCTCTCCTTAAAATGGATTTAAAACACAAAATAATACAATGGAATTGTCGAGGTCTTAAATCGAATTATAATGAACTCTTATTACTTATTTCGCTACTAACACCATCGGTGTTTTGTTTGCAAGAAACTTTTTTAAAAATTAATGACAACCTAGATGTCAGGGGTTTCAATACATACAACTATATCTATTCTGATGGTAACAAACCATCTGGTGGCAGTTCAATTTTTGTTTACCACAACGAGAGATCAAATTAAAAACAGACCTACAAGCTGTAGCAGTATCGGTTTCGGTTTCTCTGGATAAAGAAACTACAATTTGCTCTCTATATATCCCACTCTCATTTTCTTTAAAGCCAGAACATCTTGACTCATTGCTGAGTCAACTTCTATCGCCATATCTTTTAGTTGGCGACTTCAATGGTCACAATATTCTGTAAAGATATCAATAACAGGAAGCACTTGTTGAAGATTTTATTGCAAAGAACGATCTTTGCTTGATGAATGATAAATCTTATACTTACCTTCACCCTGCGACAGGTCATTTATCTTCTTTAAATCTCTCTTTGTGTCACCCATCTCTCTTCTTAGACTATGACTGGTCTGTTCATGACGATCAGTGCGGAAGCGATCACTTACCTGTTATAATTGAGAGCGTAAACGAACCAGATGAGGACTGTAACCAGAAGTGGAAAATGAATAAAGCCGACTGGGAATTATTCCATAATTTATGTGAAGAAGAGTTATCATTTGATCAATTTAATGAATCATCCGACATTGTTTCTGATTTCACAGATACACTTATTAATATATCAGAACAATGCATTCCAAAGACCTCCACAAATACTAAGAAAAGCAAGCCTTGGTTAAATAATGACTGTAAAGAAGCTATTAAAAAGCGTAAACAGGCTCTAAATAAGTTCTGCAAAAGTCCCACTTCAGAAAAGCTAAACGACGTAAAAGTTTTTAGAGCTAAAGCTCGGCGAACAATCCGAGCTTCAAAACGAAAGTCAAGGAGAGAATATGTCTCCAAATGAATCTGCAAAACCCCCATTAAAAAGGTTTGGGATATGGTACGAAAAATTTCAGGAAAAACAAAGTCCTCTAGTTTTACACATTTAAATACTGAATTTGACACAATAGCTTCAACAAAAAAGATATTTCAGATACTCTTGGGAGCACATTCCTGAGAAATTCATCATCGCGTAATTATTCTGACACTTTTAGAAATTTCAAAAAGGACCAGGAGAAAAGAAAACTGAACTTCAAATCCCTTAATCACGAAGAATACAACACACCTTTTAACTTATCCGAACTAGTTGAAGCCATTGAAAAATCACATGATACGGCAACCGGCCCCGATGAAATTCATTATCAGATGCTTAAGCATCTGCCAAAAAGTTCTCTTACAACACTTTTAGATATCTTTAATAATATTTGGGAAACGGGGGTCTGTCCTGAGAGCTGGCGTGTAGCTACAGTTGTACCAATTCCGAAACCAGGGAAAGATCATGCAGAGCCTACAAATTATCGACCGATAGCTTTGACAAGTTGTTTGTGTAAAACATTGGAGAGAATGATAAACAAGAGATTAGTCTGGTACTTAGAGTCCAACAACCTCATTTCAGAATATCAATCGGGTTTTCGTTCGGAACGTAGTACCAATGACAATTTAATAAGACTAGAAACATTTATACGTGATGCTTTTATTAACAAAGAACACGTAGTAGCTGTCTATTTCGACTTGGAGAAAGCATATGATACAACATTGCGTTATGGTATATTGAAAGATCTCCATAACATTGGCTTAAGAGGAAAACTTCCCAGTTTTATTGAAAGCTTTTTAGGGGAGCGCATGTTTCAGGTGCATGTGGGGTCTACCGTGTCAGATTTCTATGATCAAGAACAGGGTGTCCCACAGGGTAGTATTCTTTCAACTACGCTATTTAACATCAAAATAAACAATATTGTACAATGTTTGGACGACAAAACTGATTGTTCCTTGTATGTTGACGATTTCTGTATATGTTACCGTTCAAAAAATATGAAAACAATTGAACGAAAGTTGCAACAAAATTTAAAACGAATAGAAGAATGGAATGATAAAAATGGTTTCAAGTTCTCCAAGTCGAAAACGCAGTGTGTTCATTTTTGTAAACTACGGAAGAAACACGAACATTCTTCCTTGTTTTTATACGGATCACAAATTCCTGTTGTTGAAGAAGCCAAATTTCTTGGGGTCATATTTGATCAAAAGTTATCTTTTATTCCCCATATTAAATATCTTAAAGCGAAATGCTTAAAAGCTTTGAATCTTTTGAAAGTTTTAGCCCATACAAGTTTGGGAGCAGATCGGTATACTTTATTACATCTTTACCGGTCTTTAATAAGATCTAAATTAGATTATGTGTCTGTTGTTTATGGTTCTGCCAGAAAGTCCTATTTAAAATCATTGGATACTATCCATCACCAAGGCCTTCGTCTGGCTATGGGAGCCTTTCGTACTTCTCCCGTATTAAGCCTTTATGTAGAAGCAGGTGAACCATCTTTAACTTCGCGCAGAGAGAAACTTTCTCTTCAGTATGCTATTAGACTTGCTGCTAATCCATCTTACCCGGCATCCAAAATTTCATTTCCACCTCAATTTGTGGATAAGTATGAAACTAAACCCACAGCAATCAAACCTTTTGGATTACGTATTTTACCACTGCTAGAAAATTCAGGTATCGATATTAAAAATATTCAAAAACATGAAACGGCGGAAGTTCCGTCTTGGTGTATTAAAAAACCTTCTATTCTGTTTGACTTACATGATGGTAAAAAATCCGAATCTAATCCAATGCTACTCAAACAAAACTTTCAGGTATTGCAATCACGTTATGATGATTACCAGCAAGTCTATACTGATGGTTCCAAAGAAGGAGAAAAAGGTGGTTGTGCGTATGTTTCTCAAGATACGCACAAAACCTTGCGCCTTCCAGATGGTTCATCTATTTTTACAGCTGAAGCCAAAGCAATAGACCTAGCTTTAGATTTTATCAGTTCTTCATCATTTCAAAAAGCAATTATATTTTCTGATTCACTTTCTGTGCTTAAGGCTTTAGACCATTCCTCATCTAAAAATCCTCAAATACAAAAACTGATCGAAAAACATCATGAAATTTCTAAAACGCACCAAATCTTGTTTTGTTGGCTTCCCAGCCATATTAGCATTGTCGGCAATGAGTCTGCTGACAAGAAAGCAAAGGAATCGCTCAATCTTGATCCGTCTGTTTTTAAAATTCCTTTTAATAATTTTAAACCATTTATCAATAGATACATCTTGTCGGAATGGCAAGGCGAATGGGACCGTGCAATAAATAACAAACTCCATGCCATTAAACCTGTCGTTGGAACTAAATGCTCTCCTCCACAGTTTTCCAGGAAAGAGGATGTAGTATTAACACGACTGCGCATTGGCCATACTAGAGTTACTCACTCTTTTATTTTAAATGGTGATGAACAGCCTTCCTGTGTAGGCTGTGATCAGCCATTCACTGTGAAACATATTTTAATTGAATGTGTAGACTTTTCACAGTCCCGTAACTTATACTTCAAAGCTGACACTTTGCAACAATTGTTTCAAGATGTACCTTTTGAAAACATTATTTTATTCTTAAACGAAATTGGACTTTTTCATAATATTTAGCTGTTTAAGATATTTATACATATCAAACTAACTTTTTTATTTTAATATCCTCATAATTCTATTGCCGTCAACCATTAACCGTTTGACGCTTATGACCAACAAAGAGGGTTGACGCGTCGTTAAACACGAAATCATCATCATCTAATAGCATACTGAAGAGAAAGTTTCTCTCTGCGTGAAGTTAAAGATGGTTCACCTGCTTCTACATAAAGGCTTAATACGGGAGAAGTACGGAAGGCTCCCATAGCCAGGCGAAGGCCTTGGTGATGGATAGTATCCAATGATTTTAAATAGGACTTTCTGGCAGAACCATAAACAACAGACCCATAATCTAATTTAGATCTTATTAAAGACCGGTAAAGATGTAATAAAGAATACCGATCTGCTCCCCAACTTGTATGAGCTAAAACTTTCAAAAGATTCAAAGCTTTTAAGCATTTCGCTTTAAGATATTTAATATGGGGAATAAAAGATAACTTTTGATCAAATATGACCTCAAGAAATTTGGCTTCTTCAACAACAGGAATTTGTGATCCGTATAAAAACAAGGAAGGATGTTCGTGTTTCTTCCGTAGCTTACAAAAATGAACACACTGCGTTTTCGACTTGGAGAACTTGAAACCATTTTTATCAGTCCATTCTTCTATTCTTTTTAAATTTTGTTGTAACTTTCGTTCAATTGTTTTCATATTTTTTGAAATGTAACATATACAGAAATCGTCAACATACAAGGAACAATCAGTTTTGTCGTCCAAACATTGTACAATATTGTTTATTTTGATGTTAAATAGCGTAGTTGAAAGAATACTACCCTGTGGGACACCCTGTTCTTGATCATAGAAATCTGACACATTAGACCCCACACGCACCTGAAACATGCGCTCCCCTAAAAAGCTTTCAATAAAACTGGGAAGTTTTCCTCTTAAGCCAATGTTATGTAGATCTTTCAATATTCCATAACGCCATGTTGTATCATATGCTTTCTCCAAGTCGAAAAAGACAGCTCCTACGTGTTTTTTTGTTAATAAAAGCATCTCGTATAAATGTTTCTAGTCTTATTAAATTGTCATTGGTACTACGTTCCGAACGAAAACCCGATTGATATTCTGAAATGAAGTTGTTGGACTCTAAGTACCAGACTAATCTCTTGTTTATCATTCTCTCCAGTGTTTTACACAAACAACTTGTCAAAGCTATCGGACGATAATTTGTATGTTCTGCATGATCTTTCCCTGGTTTCGGAATTGGTACAACTGTAGCTACACGCCAGCTCTCAGGACAGACCCCCGTTTCCCAAATATTATTAAAGATATCTAAAAGTGTTGTAAGAGAACTTTTTGGCAGGTGCGTAAGCATCTGATAATGAATTTCATCGGGGCCGGTTGCCGTATCATGTGATTTTTCAATGGCTTCAACGAGTTCGGATAAGTTAAAAGGTTTGTTGTATTCTTCGTGATTAAGTGATTTAAAGTTTAGATTTCTTTTCTCTTGGTCCTTTTTGAAATTTCTAAAAGTGTCAGAATGATGATGAATTTTTCAAGAATGTGCTCCCAAGAGTATCTGAAATATCTTTTTTTTGTTGAAGCCATTGTGTCAAATTCAGTATTTAAATGTGAAAACTAGAAGACTTTGTTTTTCCTGAAATTTTTCGTACCATATCCCAAACCCGATTGATATTCTGAAATGAAGTTGTTGGACTCTAAGTACCAGACTAATCTCTTGTTTATCATTCTCTCCAATGTTTTACACAAACAACTTGTCAAAGCTATCGGACGATAATTTGTTACATGTGGGTTTACGGCGTTTTGACAAGACAACCGAGCGTGATCTCTGACAGGTGTGCGGGCAGCTGTGGGGTAAGGCACAAGAAAGATGTTAGCTGAATGACATGAATTATTTACAGTATCTACATACAACGCTTACAAACACAAAACATCACAATTTGTTGCTTCTATAGCCAACTCACGACGTCCGCTCCGAAGGCAAAACACTGTTCTGTGCTCGGAACGGGTGACGTGAATACCTACAGAAGCAAGCAACAAAAACAACAACAAAAACAAAAACAAAAAAACACAAGACGCGACTGGCCAGTTTATAACCTAGGGTGAATCCCCCACTCGCGTGAAACTTCCTCTCGCGAACTAGCAGAACTAGTCTATCAACATAGTTGATAATCCTAGGTTTAGCGATCACGTTTGCCGATCAGGGGTTTGGCGATCGTCCAAATAACCTGCAGGTAAGTTGACCTCTTCCATGGTCTCACATTTGTTTACAACGAACAATGATTTAGATTCTGCTTCTACCCTGGTAGGCGCTGATTACGGCGGTCTGTCATCCCTTGCTGGACCCTAACGCCTAGCGTCGTACCAGTACCTGCTGCTATGAAGCAGGGAGCAGCAGGTCACACATTGTTGTGCCTGCAAATTACGATAACGGGACTAGAAACGAGTCACAAACATACATGCTATATCATGATCCCCCTCCCGGAGAAGTAAGAATATGTTCATGCATATACCGTTATTGCGCATGCGCCGACCAGACATACAGGCTGATTAGTGCATGCGACAAATAACCGTACAGCAGAACTCAACTTGACTGTGCATCAAATTATCAGCACCCAGCGCTTGACACAATAATACTCAAAGTTCATGTTTCCTTACTGAGCACTACAGAAATCAATTGATGCTCACTACTACTGAGCATAATACTCATCAAATTTGTGCTCACTACATTATCACAAGTAAGAGGCAATTGAACAGACCCCGCCTTTGCGCTACCTGGTCAGCTGCCAATTACAGGAAACATAACAATCTCTATTTCATATCCTTCTCCGCGACACGGCTCACAAATATAGCTATTCACAAATTCAATACATTAATAACAGATAGAAACTACAACAGAAGATTTTCATCTATAATCCACAACATTTGTTAGTGTCTCATAAGGGCCAACACTGTTTGCCGTAAATTCTCTCTGTATTTGGTAGGCACCCCGTCACAACCGTCCTCGCGACGCCGATGACGCAGCTGACGTCATCCCCGCCGCTCAGGCCGTTATGACGTGTGGCGACCAAATACTCCCACTTATCATCATCACGTTCTTTATATGTACATACATGCACAAACTGAGTTATCAGACAAAAACGGCATCATTACAAAATGAACTCGTAATTCTTCTTGAACAAAATTATTTCTCATCAACGTGAACATGCTTGTAAAATAAAATTCATTACGGTTCATCATCACGGATAACCCAACAGGCTCTTGTAAGAGTTTGCCCTGATGATGAAGATATGGTTAAACCCGTCTTAAGTTTACGTCCCCTCTACACCTAATATCATATTGGGACGGAACCACGGTTTTCTAACCACAGCTAGTCAAAAGTCATGGATCAAACAAGTGACCCGGCGTTTATTAATTACATTCTACAAAAGGGGTCTAAAAGCCTAAATGAATCTAGAATGAGCGGGTGTCCAAACTTTACGTCTCACCAACATCTAGGGTCAGCATGAGACAGGACCTCACTTAGAAAGACTCATTCTACTACTGGAGAAGCCTGGGATCAATCCTGCGACGTCTAGCTGGCAAAGCTAGTAGCCTAATCACTACAGGCCACAACAGTGAATTCAGAATAGGCTTCAGAAAGTTGGGGTATACTAGAAGTAAACTCCTCCAAAACCTACAAGCATGTTCATACAAAAATAATACTAAACATAGATTTAACATACCTTTCAATATACTTTCTATTTCGCCTTGCCGTGGCCCTGGGGGCTCAATTCCCACTGGGCACGTTGCTGCTGTGGTCAATGTGCCCACTGGGAAGAGCTAAAGGAAGTACCACCCGTTTGCCGTGGGTGGCGTCCTGTAAGCCGGAAGAAGGGATCCTGGAGGTTGAGGGTTACCTGAGGTGGCGGTGCTTCAGGTGCCCAACACGCCTCTTTGGCCTGGCTTTTCGGTGTAGACGGGTGGCCGTGCGGTCCGGCACGGTCAATCGGCTGGTCACGCCGAGCCCTAGAGATACCGCTTTGCTTTCTCTTCAACTCTTTTTGTATCTTTCCTGATACCAACCATATGCCCATTTACCTTACCCTTTTCTGTCTTTTTATCTCTAGAAGGCGGTGGCTTAACGGATCAATCGTGTAGGCATTTTGTTTATACGAGTATATCTCACGTGTATCTCTAACACCTGCAAGTTGGATAACCACTCCAGGATGGTGTTCCCTTGTAGGGCTCCACGGAGGGCGGAGAGCACTTGGGACGAAACTAGAATTTTTTTCTTATGGCTCCTGGAAAAAAACATAACCGCAAATCACCTAACCGCAAATCACCTAACCACAACGCACCTAAACGTAAAAAACAAGAGGATTCATCCGAATCGGATGAACACAGTCAACAATCCAGTCAGCAGTCAAGTCAACAATCTAGTCAGCAGTCTGCTGAACCAAATTTTGACAATGTTCCGCGTTTTTTGGTCGTTACGTCGCTTGACGATACACGAACTGTATCTAGCCTTTCCCCCTTTGTCATCGAGAAAAGTATTCTCTCCATTGCCGGACACCCTAAGAGTATAAAACAACTCAAATCGGGTGATCTTCTCTTGGAAGTCGAGAGAAAACAGCAAGTGGTAAGCCTGCTAAACACCAACAAACTCTTTGATCTGAAAGTTAAAGTCTCTTTACATAACACGCTCAATTCATCTAAGGGAGTGATTCGCAGCCCAGAACTGCGTCCTTGTTCAGATGAAGAGATAGTCGAAAACTTGAAAGATCAGGGAGTTGTTGGTGTTCGTAACATTCAAGTTCGTAGAAATGGTGTATTAAAACCAACAGCAACTTATGTGTTGACTTTTAATACACCAATTCTACCCAAGAAAATCAAAGTAGCATATCTTTCCATTAACGTAGAGGTATACATCCCAAACCCTCTTAGATGTTACTCTTGTCAGGCTTTTGGCCATCACGAAAGCAGATGTCAGAGAAAAAAACTCTGTCCTAATTGTGGTGAAGAAAAGCATGTTGATAATCACCTCAACTGCAAAAATGAACCCAAATGCGTAAATTGTGATGGCAAACATGCTTTTTTCTCCCGAGACTGTCCGGCATGGAAAAAAGAAAAAGAAATACTCACCGTCAAGTACCAAAGGGGGATAACATTCCCAGAAGCGCGGAAGATTGTCGAAGAGCGATACATAACACCAACCACCAGTTTCGCCAGCATCACAAAGGGTGCTGGTGTAAAATGTACCAGCTCCGCAACACAGACTGCTGAATCATACATAGCTGAACTGAAAAAATCTGGTGCATGGAGTAAACCCACTCCAGCACTACAAAGTTCAACCAATTTATCAAATGGCGCAATCCAGGTTGCTCCGGTTCGGTCGACAGCGACCGTACCGAAGCCAGCGCCGAATGCAAAAGAGAAACCCGACTCAGGTCGAACTAATAAGGGGTCGCAAGATCCGATCAAAAAACATCAATTGTCTCAAAAACAAACAGACAGACAACGTAAAATGGAAAGAGACAATATAAAATTTCAGAACAGATTCGAATCTTTGAGTGACAGTGATATGGAGTTGACTGAAACTCCATCATCACCAAGTGGCAATAACAGATCGAGGTCTGCCACACCACGAGCTGGTGGTAGCAGATCTATATCACCAATTGCACCTCCATAATAGTTTCTAGTCTTTAAATATCTCTCCTTAAAATGGATTTAAAACACAAAATAATACAATGGAATTGTCGAGGTCTTAAATCGAATTATAATGAACTCTTATTACTTATTTCACTACTAACCCCATCGGTGTTTTGTTTGCAAGAAACTTTTTTAAAAACTGATGACAACATAGATGTCAGGGGTTTCAATACATACAACTATATCTATTCTGATGGTAACAGACCATCTGGTGGCAGCTCAATTTTTGTTAAATCATGTTTACCACAAAGAGAGATCAAATTAAAAACAGACCTACAAGCTGTAGCAGTATCGGTTTCTCTGGATAAAGAAACTACAATTTGCTCTCTATATATCCCACCCTCATTTTCTTTAAAGCCCGAACATCTTGACTCATTGCTGAGTCAACTTCCATCGCCATTTCTTTTAGTTGGCGACTTTAATGGTCACAATATTCTTTGGGGCTGTAAAGATATCAATAATAGAGGAGCACTTGTCGAAGATTTTATTGCAAAGAGCGATCTTTGCTTGATGAATGATAAATCTTATACTTACCTTCACCCTGCGACAGGTCATTTGTCTTCTTTAGATCTCTCTTTGTGTCACCCATCTCTCTTGTTGGACTATGACTGGTCTGTTCATGATGATCAGTGCGGAAGTGATCACTTCCCTGTTATAATTGAGAGCGTAAACGAACCAGATGAAGACTGTAACCAGAAGTGGAAAATGAATAAAGCCGACTGGGAATTATTCCATAATTTATGTGAAGAAGAGTTAACAGTTGATCACTTAAATGAATCATCCGACATTGTTTCTGATTTCACAGATACACTTATTAATATATCAGAACAATGCATCCCAAAGACCTCCACAAATACAAAGAAAAGCAAATAAAAATCAAAAATGAGTTCCTTTAAGAGCAATGAAAACATTCATAAGAAAGAAGATGGGTCATACTACGTAGTTTCGGCTAATAAAGCCTCATCAGTGACCCTGTAATGATCCGGCAAAGAAAGCCAGAGGAAACATACTGCAATTTTGCGAATTTCGAATTGGCAGTCGATTCAAAGACTGATATAAATCAAAATGGGGTCCAAATTATTAAAAACCTGTCTAGAATATGAGTCTAAACCAATAAATTATTTCTGATTACTCAGAATATTCACGCTGATCTCAAAGGACCAAAAGTACAATATAAACTGCACTATGGTTGATGTACGGGGAGACGTTTTACGGCCGCCACACGGCACAACACCAGCTGCAGTGAAGGCAAATAAAAATCAAAAATGAGTTCCTTTAAGAGCAATGAAAACATTCATAAGAAAGAAGATGGGTCATACTACGTAGTTTCGGCTAATAAAGCCTCATCAGTGACCCTGTAATGATCCGGCAAAGAAAGCCAGAGGAAACATACTGCAATTTTGCGAATTTCGAATTGGCAGTCGATTCAAAGACTGATATAAATCAAAATGGGGTCCAAATTATTAAAAACCTGTCTAGAATATGAGTCTAAACCAATAAATTATTTCTGATTACTCAGAATATTCACGCTGATCTCAAAGGACCAAAAGTAAAATATAAACTGCACTATGGTTGATGTACGGGGAGACGTTTTACGGCCGCCACACGGCACAACACCAGCTGCAGTGAAGGCAAATAAAAATCAAAAATGAGTTCCTTTAAGAGCAATGAAAACATTCATAAGAAAGAAGATGGGTCATACTACGTAGTTGGTTTAATAATGACTGCAAAGAAGCTATTAAAAAGCGTAAACAGGCTCTAAATAAGTTCTGCAAAAGTCCCACTTCAGAAAAGCTAAACGACGTAAAAGTTTTTAGAGCTAAAGCTCGGCGAACAATCCGAGCTTCAAAACGAAAGTCATGGAGAGAATATGTCTCCAAATTGAACTACAAAACCCCCATTAAATAGGTTTGGGATATGGTACGAAAAATTTCAGGAAAAACAAAGTCCTCTAGTTTTACACATTTAAATACTGAATTTGACACAATAGCTTCAACAAAAAAAAGATATTTCAGATACTCTTGGGAGCACATTCTTGAATAATTCATCATCGCGTAATTATTCTGACACTTTTAGAAATTTCAAAAAGGACCAGGAAAAAAGAAAACTTAACTTCAAATCCCTTAATCACGAAGAATACAACACACCTTTTAACTTATCCGAACTAGTTGAAGCCATTGAAAAATCACATGATACGGCAACCGGCCCCGATGAAATTCATTATCAGATGCTTAAGCATCTGCCAAAAAGTTCTCTTACAACACTTTTAGATATCTTTAATAATATTTGGGAAACGGGGGTCTGTCCTGAGAGCTGGCGTGTAGCTACAGTTGTACCAATTCCGAAACCAGGGAAAGATCAAGCAGAACCTACAAATTATCGTCCGATAGCTTTGACAAGTTGTTTGTGTAAAACATTGGAGAGAATGATAAACAAGAGATTAGTCTGGTACTTAGAGTCCAACAACCTCATTTCAGAATATCAATCGGGTTTTCGTTCGGAACGCAGTACCAATGACAATTTAATAAGACTAGAAACATTTATACGAGATGCTTTTATTAACAAAGAACACGTAGTAGCTGTCTTTTTCGACTTGGAGAAAGCATATGATACAACATGGCGTTATGGTATATTGAAAGATCTCCATAACATTGGCTTAAGAGGAAAACTTCCCAGTTTTATTGAAAGCTTTTTAGGGGAGCGCATGTTTCAGGTGCGTGTGGGGTCTACCCTGTCAGATTTCTATGATCAAGAACAGGGTGTCCCACAGGGTAGTATTCTTTCAACTACGCTATTTAACATCAAAATAAACAATATTGTACAATGTTTGGACGACAAAACTGATTGTTCCTTGTATGTTGACGATTTCTGTATATGTTACCGTTCAAAAAATATGAAAACAATTGAACGAAAGTTGCAACAAAATTTAAAAAGAATAGAAGAATGGACTGATAAAAATGGTTTCAAGTTCTCCAAGTCGAAAACGCAGTGTGTTCATTTTTGTAAACTACGGAAGAAACACGAACATCCTTCCTTGTTTTTATACGGATCAAAAATTCCTGTTGTTGAAGAAGCCAAATTTCTTGGGGTCATATTTGATCAAAAGTTATCTTTTATTCCCCATATTAAATATCTTAAAGCGAAATGCTTAAAAGCTTTGAATCTTTTGAAAGTTTTAGCCCATACAAGTTTGGGAGCAGATCGGTATACTTTATTACATCTTTACCGGTCTTTAATAAGATCTAAATTAGATTATGGGTCTGTTGTTTATGCTTCTGCCAGAAAGTCCTATTTAAAATCATTGGATACTATCCATCACCAAGGCCTTCGTCTGGCTTTGGGAGCCTTTCGTACTTCTCCCGTATTAAGCATTTATGTAGAAGCAGGTGAACCATCTTTAACTTCGCGCAGAGAGAAACTTTCTCTTCAGTATGCTATTAGAATTGCTGCTAATCCATCTAACCCGGCATCCAAAATTTCATTTCCACCTCAATTTATAGATAAGTATGCAACTAAACCCACAGCAATCAAACCTTTTGGATTACGAATTTTACCACTGCTAGAAAATTCAGGCATCGACCTTAAAATATTCAAAAACATGAAACGGCCGAAGTTCCATCTTGGTGTATTAAACAACCTTCTATTCTGTTCGACTTACATGATGGCAAAAAATCCGAATCAAATCCGATACTTCTCAAACATAACTTTCAGGTACTGCAATCACGTTACGATGATTACCAGCAAGTCTATACTGATGGTTCCAAAGAAGGAGATAAAGTTGGTGTTGCGTATGTTTCTAAAGATAGGCACAAAACCATGCGCCTTCCAGATGGTTCATCTATTTTTACAGCTGAAGCCAAAGCAATAGACCTAGCTTTAGATTTTATCAGTTCTTCAACAATTCAAAAAGCAATTATATTTTCTGATTCACTTTCTGTGCTTAAGGCTTTAGACCATTCATCATCTAAAAATCCTCAAATTCAAAAATTGATCGAAAAACATCATGAAATTTCTAAAACACACCAAATCTTGTTTTGTTGGCTTCCGAGCCATATTGGCATTGTCGGCAATGAATATGCTGACAAGAAAGCAAAGGAATCGCTCAATCTTGATCCATCTGTTTTTAAAATTCCTTTTAATAATTTTAAACCATTTATCAACAGATACATCTTGTCGGAATGGCAAGGCGAATGGGACCGTGCAATAAATAACAAACTCCGTGCCATTAAACCTGTCATTAGTACAAAATGCTCTCCTCCACAGTTTTCCAGAAAAGAGGACGTAGTATTAACACGACTGCGCATCGGCCATACTAGAGTTACTCATTCTTATATTTTTAATGGTGATAATCAGCCTTCTTGTGTAGGTTGTGATCAGCCATTCACTGTGAAACATATCTTAATTGACTGTGTTGACTTTTCACCCTCACGTATTTTATATTTCAAAGCTGACACTTTGCAACAACTGTTTCGAGATGTACCTGTTGATAATATTATTTTATTCTTAAAAGAAATTGGACTTTTTCATAAGATTTAACTGTTTCAGATTTTTATACATTATCATTCTGACTTTTTACTTTTAATATCATCATAATTATTCTTGCCGTTTAACCATTAACCGTTTGACGCTTATGACCCACAAAGAGGGTTGACGCGTCGTTAAACACGAAATCATCATCATCATCAATACTTTCTATTTCCCCGTCACAATGTTGTGTTCACTCTTACAACTTGACCTGCTGCTAAAGTGTTCGCTTTTTTCAGGGTTTATATATCTATGAATACTACCAGAAAATCATGCCTACTCATATTACCTTGCTTTGCTCGTGGCGAAGTGGAGATACCGGCCACAAACAAAGCCAGATAGCAAAAATCGAGTAGATAATGGATTCGCGTTCAAATAGTATATTTCCCATAGGAAAAATTGATGAAACGACCCTATAATCAATGACATGACTCCTGTCAAAACGAACACCCACACAACACGTGACGGGAATAAAAATCATATATGGCACAATTTGGCGGTTGGCGATTTTTAGGCAAATTCTATAGGACTCGGCCTTTTAGCGGCCCCCTGTATTGTAAAAACAGCTCTCTATAAACCACTCATGCATACATCGTATGATATGTGCATGACTTGTTCATGGAGCCGCACAGTTTGCGTACCATATTTCACCTAAAATATTTCACTCGCACCGCCCTACCATATATCTACTAAAATAATTTAGATGTGCATAAGCACCAGAGAGGTTTCCTATTCCATCTCGTAACAAAGGTTTCCCCTTTTGGAGAAAAAAACAATCAGAAATGTTTTTTCTTTGTGTATAGAGATGGAATAGGATGAACCTATCTAAACAAGACAGCTATTTACACAACAACCGTGCGAAGAATTACCTACTGAGGTAGTCTGCCCCCAAATTTTCCTGTCCCCGAATTGCAACAATCCGAAACCTATACGGCTGTAGTTTCATTGCCCAACGCATAATTCGAGGATTGAGAACTTTTGCTGTTTGCATATAAGACAAGGGCTTGTGGTCTGTCTCAAGCAGGAATTCTACTCCGTAAAGATACTTGCGAAATTTCTCAACACCTCAGATAATAGCCAAACATTCCTTCTCTATTACAGAATAGTTTTTCTCACGAGGCAAAAGTTTCTTGCTGGCATAAGCAATGGGAAGTCGTCCTTCCCCTTCAAACTCTTGGAGCAAAACGGCTCCTATACCAACATCAGAAGCGTCCGTCCGGAGTATGAACGGATTCCCATCATGAAAGATAGGAAGACGAAGAATAGGACTAGACGTGAGTCTATTCTTCAGGGTCTGGAAAGCCTTTTCATGATGGTCCTGCCAGTCTGTGATCTTGTTTGGTCTACTTTTCTTAGTTAAATCTGTCAAAGGGGAAGCGATAGATGAGAAATTTGGAATGAAACGGCGGTAGAAACCAGCCAACCCAAGAAATGACTTTATTTGTCTCTTAGTAGAAGGTCGAGGAGCATCCTTTATAGCTTGTATCTTGTCTTCTTGCGGTCTAACTGACTGAGCAGCTACACTGTGACCAAGACATTCGATACTGCTATACCCAATCATACACTTGGAAGGTTTTGCCGTCAACTTGGCTGTCCTAAGTCTATCCAAAACTTCACGTAATGACGTCAAGTGGTCTTTCCAAGTTTCGGTAAAGATCCACATATCATCGACGAAGCTATCAACGTTAGAAAGTTCGGACAGAATCTTTCTCATCAACCTGCAAAATGTTGCTCCTGAGTTTACCAAACCGAAGGGCATAGTTTTGAATTGAAACAAGCCTTTGGGGGTTTCGAACGCAGTTAGGGGTTTTGCCTTAGACGTCATTTTTACCTGCCAATAACCTTTTGACAAATCTAATTTGCTAAAGTATTTGTGCCCCGACATTCTATTTATAACCTCCTCCATATTTGGCATTGGTTCTGCATCGAACTCCGTCACCTTATTAAGTTTACGGAAGTCAATGCAGAACCGCACCGAACCATCTTTTTTAGGGACAAGTACTACAGGGGATGAGTATGGAGATATTGATGGCTCAATAACTCCTAAATCTAACATATCTTGAATTTCCTTTTCCATTACATCCCGTACTTTATATGGTATGGCATAACCTTTTGACCTCACTGGTTCCGTCGTCAGCAACTTTGTCGTGTTCTATTTGGTCAGTTCGTCCAGGAACACTGGACAGTACGTCCGGGTATTCTTTTATCAACGTCTCTATTTCTTTACGCTGATCCTGCGTTAACATTTCTGAAATATTGACGTCCTTAAACGTCTCTGGTTGCTTTGCAGAAGGAAAAGCGCAATCTTCCAATGAGAATTCGTCAACGTCATCATTTTCAGTTGACGGAGTGGACTCTACAGAAAGCAAGCAATGTGACGTCACATTTTGACGTTCCACATATTGCTTCAGTATGTTAGCGTGATATGTGTTAACATTTCCATTGACGTCAATCTTATAATCCATTCTGTTCACTACCTCAACCACTTCATAAGAACCTTTCCATTGAAGCAATAATTTATTACTGTCTGTCGGTAGTAACAACAGTACTTTGTTGCCGACGTCAAATTTACGCGACCTCGCGCCTTTATCATAATAAGCTTTCTGCTTAATCTGAACCTTCTTTAAATTATCACGCGCTAATTTGCTTGTCTGCTCTAACCGTTCCCTAAGCTCAATTACGTATTGATACGTCGAAAGAACTTGCTCATCGCGTACCTCTTCAGCCCATAATTCTCTTAATATTGCCATTGGACCTCTGACGTTACGTCCATATAACAACTCAAAAGGGGAGTATCCTAAAGACTCTTGTGGGACTTCCCTTACCGCAAATAATAAAGCTGGAAGATATTTATCCCAATCTTTTGGACGTTCAGCACACATGCGACGTAACATCTGCTTTAACGTAGCGTGGAAACGCTCTATCAGTCCGTTGCAAATTGGGTGTCTCGGACTACACGTTAACTGTTGAAGAGAAAGAAGTCTGCTGACTTCCTTCATTACCTCAGCAGTAAACTGTGATCCACAATCAGTCAACATTTCATCAGGAATGCCAACCCTACTAAACATTTCAATAAGCGCTTCCGCGACACGTTCCGTCTCAATACTCGGTAAAGCTATCGCCTCTGGATACCTTGTCGCATAATCTATCATGGTTAAAATATACCGAGATTTCCTATCAGATCGAGGCTCAATTGGACCAACTATGTCCACTGCCACCCTCTTAAATGGCGTATCAATCAATGGCATTTTTCCTAGAGGTACTTTAGTGACCCGACCTTTCTGAATAGTTCTCTGACAAATATCACAAGATTTACAAAATCTAGCGACATCACCGCAAATACCGGGCCAGTAAAACTCAGTTACAACTCTATCCAATGTCTTCCTAATACCCATATGTCCAGACATAAGCGTTTCATGAGCCAGTTTCAACACCTTTCCTCGGAAACTTTGAGGGACCACAAGTTGGAAAGAGACTTTGTTACCCTTGGTGAACTCCCTATATGCCAAACCTTTTTTCTCAATAAACATAGTTTCACCTCGGTTTAAACCACGACTCACAGTCTTGTTCCCAGATACAACCCTTTTCCTGATGTTTTCCAAAGTTGGATCATCAACCTGAGCTTGCTTGAAAGCCTCCTTGTCATCGTTAATGATCTGATCGGGAACCTTAAGTTTTCTGTAAGGCTTCTCATCCTGCCTAGTTTGAGACCTAGTTACAGCCGCGGCTGAGAAGTTTTGATCCATCAATGTTACCGATAACCAAATCGTACAACGTATCATCCATACACAAAGCTTCAGTTTTCCCAGTGAAAAAAGGACAATCAATGTCAATCATTGCCAAAGGATACCTTTGTGTGGATTCATCAATCAACGTAACATTTGATTCCTTCCCTATTAACTGACTATCCGAAACCAAACTTCTCCGAACGACACAGCCTGTACACCCAGTATCTCTTAATACAACCACCTTTTTATTATTAACCAATCCTTGTGCCGTCGGTAACCTTGCCTTTAAGAAGTAACAGACACCTTCCCTAGTTTCCTTACTACACTCCTCTCTATCCGAAATCAAAGGATCACCAACCTTATTTTCAAAAATACTTCCAATCTCATCACCTTTCCTAGTTACTTCCGTCTGACAAAAACTAACTTGGTGTGCTGCGCCACGTGGTGTGCTATTATTGTTACCGCGTCCGCGAAAAGACCCTCTAAAATTACCACGACCACGTGTATAACCACGACCTACATTCTGCGTATTCTCATTCTTAACCTGAGAACCTTGAGCCTCTACGCGCGTGTTAAAATTTTCCTTAACACCGCTATCCCCAAATCCAGTTGCTCCTACCTCTGCGCTATACAATTGTTTCCTGTCGGGGTTCTTAAAACATTTAATTGTTAAATGCCCCTTACCGCATATGCTACACTTGATATCCGGTCTACCACTCGGTTTGTTCGAGTCAACTTTGTCCTGTTTACCCTGCGCTGCGCCTCTATTATCGCGTTGCCCCTTATTAATGCAACTATATACGCCCCCGCGCGCTTCTGCAAACAAATCTGCCTCCCTAGCCATTTCATCTAAATTACCAAACTGTTTTGGCTTCAGGTGTACATACAGTTCTCTATTACATGACTCCAGGAACTGATCCCTTGCCATGAAATCACAGACAGCCGGAAAAGATTTTTCTATCTTTGCCATATTAAGCCATTTTTCTAAATAACTTCTCAGTCTACTACTGAACTGTATGAACGTTTCTGATTTCTCGGGCCTACTATAACGAAACTGCTTCCTAAATCCGCGCTCTGTCATGTCAAAATTCTTTAATAAAGCATCCTTTAACTTTTCATAATCCGCCGCATCCTCATTTGACAACCGGTCATATACATCAAGTGCGCGCCCTTTGAGCAATGCACTTAAATACGCGGCCCAAACACTCTTATCCCATTTATTAGCCGTAGCATATTTCTCAAACCTAGATAAATAACTATCCATTTTATCTTTACCCTCTTCAAAATAAGGTAACTTAGGATCCCGGGCATGAGCCACCTTCTCAGCTTTTTGCCTTTCAAATTCTAGCTCGAGCTTCGCTCTCTGCATTTCTAACTGATTCCTTAATTCTTGGTGCTGTAGCTCAAACCCATGTTTTATTTGTTCTAAATGGGCCTCACTAATCTCTTTTGCCTCCCTTTCAGTCTTAATGCGTGCCATTTCAAGTTCATGTGCCCTTTCCTTTTCCTTTTCTTCTACTTCTAACTTAGCTAGTTCATGTACCCTTTCCTTTTCTTTTTCTGCCCTTTCCTTTTCCTTTTCTTCAGACCTTAACCTTTCTAAATCCCTTTGCTCTTGCCTTTCTGCCCGCTCAATATCTTGTTGCTCTTTAACAAAACCTTGTAACTCCTTCCCCTCATAACCTAAGTCCTTTCCCATTTGCATTAAACGCTCCATTATTGATAACGTAAATCTCACGTTACTATCAAAACCACTATAAACTGATCAGTTATGATCAGTGATGATTGAATGGGCTTAACTAAAACGTTAAGATATGTGTTATACGCGTTAATCTAACTAAAACGTTAGTTATTAAAGCACACGCGATTTGAAATGTCAAATGCTTTCAGCACAGTATGACGTTGCGTACTGGTAGTCTAATATGACGTCATAAACTGACGACGTTTACAGTAAAATGCTACAATCCGAAGTTTCATCACATTACAAAACTCCGATCATAACAAGTCACCATTACTGTTTCTATTACGTCATACCTAACCTCAAGCCACTGCGTAAATATTAACGCTACCGTTATGTCAACGTCAATAAATTGTTAACGTCACTACGTCAGAACCATGTGTGGGTAAGATCAATTAGTAACTCCAGTTTAACTTAGTAGAATGTCAGGTAACACAATTAAGTGGGGTCTACTTAAGTTTTTCGTTACCAAGAAAAAGTGGGGTTTGCCTTGCCTTCCTGCTCAGAAATTACCGACTTGTCAGTATCCATTCAGTTGAATACATGGGTTTCGCACTTCATCAACGCAGGAAGGAAGATTAAAGTTAATTTCTAAATGTGGCTGTCAATGCATTTTTTTTTATTTTTTTTTTTAAAGTTGATGATTCAGAGTATCAATGTGCTGTTCCACAGCCGGGAACACCAGCCAGAGATCAAATCCTCACTTCACTGACACCAAATGTTACATGTGGGTTTACGGCGTCCCGCAAACCCCCATGCTGACAAGACAACCGAGCGTGATCTCTGACAGGTGTACGGGCAGCTGTGGGGTAAGGCACAAGAAAGATGTTAGATGAATGACATGAATTATTTGCAGTATCTACATACAACGCTTACAAACACAAAACATCACAATTTGTTGCTTCTGTAGCCAACTCACGACGTCCGCTCCGAAGGCAAAACACTGTTCTGTGCTCGGAACGGGTGACGTGAATACCTACAGAAGCAAACAACAAAAACAACAACAAAAACAACAAAAAAAAAAAACAACACAAGACGCGACTGGCCAGTTTATAACCTAGGGTGAATCCCCCACTCGTGTGAAACTTCCTCTCGCGAACTAGCAGAACTAGTCTATCAACATAGTTGATAATCCTAGGTTTAGCGATCACGTTTGCCGATCAGGGGTTTGGCGATCGTCCAAATAACCTGCAGGTAAGTTGACCTCTTCCATGGTCTCACATTTGTTTACAACGAACAATGATTTAGATTCTGCTTCTACCCTGGTAGGCGCTGATTACGGCGGTCTGTCCGCCCTTGCTGGACCCTAACGCCTAGCGTCGTACCAGTACCTGCTGCTATGAAGCAGGGAGCAGCAGGTCACACATTGTTGTGCCTGCAAATTACGATAACGGGACTAGAAACGAGTCACAAACATACATGCTATATCATGATCCCCTCCCGGAGAAGTAAGAATATGTTCATGCATATACCGTTATTGCGCATGCGCCGACCAGACATACAGGCTGATTAGTGCATGCGACAAATAACCGTACAGCAGAACTCAACTTGACTGTGCATCAAATTATCAGCACCCAGCGCTTGACACAATAATACTCAAAGTTCATGTTTCCTTACTGAGCACTACAGAAATCAATTGATGCTCACTACTACTGAGCATAATACTCATCAAATTTGTGCTCACTACATTATCACAAGTAAGAGGCAATTGAACAGACCCCGTCTTTGCGCTACCTGGTCAGCTGCCAATTACAGGAAACATAACAATCTCTATTTCATATCCTTCTCCGCGACACGGCTCACAAATATAGCTATTCACAAATTCAATACATTAATAACAGATAGAAACTACAACAGAAGATTTTCATCTATAATCCACAACATTTGTTAGTGTCTCATAAGGGCCAACACTGTTTGCCGTAAATTCTCTCTGTATTTGGTAGGCACCCCGTCACAACCGTCCTCGCGACGCCGATGACGCGGCTGACGTCATCCCCGCCGCTCAGGCCGTTATGACGTGTGGCGACCAAATACTCCCACTTATCATCATCACGTTCTTTATATGTACATACACGCACAAACTGAGTTATCAGACAAAAACGGCATCATTACAAAATGAACTCGTAATTCTTCTTGAACAAAATTATTTCTAATCAACGTGAACATGCTTGTAAAATAAAATTCATTACGGTTCATCATCACGGATAACCCAACAGGCTCTTGTAAGAGTTTGCCCTGATGATGAAGATATGGTTAAACCCGTCTTAAGTTTACGTCCCCTCTACACCTAATATCATATTGGGACGGAACCACGGTTTTCTAACCACAGCTAGTCAAAAGTCATGGATCAAACAAGTGACCCGGCGTTTATTAATTACATTCTACAAAAGGGGTCTAAAAGCCTAAATGAATCTAGAATGAGCGGTCCAAACTTTACGTCTCACCAACATCTAGGGTCAGCATGAGACAGGACCTCACTTAGAAAGACTCATTCTACTACTGGAGAAGCCTGGGATCAATCCTGCGACGTCTAGCTGGCAAAGCTAGTAGCCTAATCACTACAGGCCACAACAGTGAATTCAGAATAGGCTTCAGAAAGTTGGGGTATACTAGAAGTAAACCCCTCCAAAACCTACAAGCATGTTCATACAAAAATAATACTAAACATAGATTTAACATACCTTTCAATATACTTTCTATTTCCCCGTCACAATGTTGTGTTCACTCTTACAACTTGACCTGCTGCTAAAGTGTTCGCTTTTTTCAGGGTTTATATATCTATGAATACTACCAGAAAATCATGCCTACTCATATTACCTTGCTTTGCTCGTGGCGAAGTGGAGATACCGGCCACAAACAAAGCCAGATAGCAAAAATCGAGTAGATAATGGATTCGCGTTCAAATAGTATATTTCCCATAGGAAAAAATGATGAAACGACCCTATAATCAATGACATGACTCCTGTCAAAACGAACACCCACACAACACGTGACGGGAATAAAAATCATATATGGCACAATTTGGCGGTTGGCGATTTTTAGGCAAATTCTATAGGACTCGGCCTTTTAGCGGCCCCCTGTATTGTAAAAACAGCTCTCTATAAACCACTCATGCATACATCGTATGATATGTGCATGACTTGTTCATGGAGCCGCACAGTTTGCGTACCATATTTCACCTAAAATATTTCACTCGCACCGCCCTACCATATATCTACTAAAATAATTTAGATGTGCATAAGCATCAGAGAGGTTTCCTATTCCATCTCGTAACACTACATGATCTTTCCCTGGTTTCGGAATTGGTACAACTGAAGCTACAAGCCAGCTCTCAGGACAGACCCCCGTTTCCCAAATATTATTTAAGATATCTAAAAGTGTTGTAAGAATGAACCAGATGAGGACTGCAACCAGAAATGGAAAATGAATAAGGTCGAATGGGAATTATTCGATAATTTGTGTGAAGAAGAGTTATCAATTGATCACGTTAATGAATCATCTGACATTGCTTCTGATTTCACAGATACACTTATTAATATATCCGAACAATGCATTCCAAAGACCGCCACAAATAATAAGAAAAACAAGCCTTGGTTTAATAATGACTGTAGAGAAGCTATTCAAAAGCGCAAACAGGCTCTAAATAAGTTCTGCAAAAGTCCCACTTCAGAAAAGCTAAACGACATGGAATTTTTTAGAGCTAAAGCTCGGCGAACAATTCGAGCTTCAAAACGAAAGTCATGGAGAGAATATGTCTCTAAATTGAACTACAAAACCCCCATTAACAAGGCATCGCATGCGATACAAATCCCCTCGCACTAGACAACTTCGTGTGTGGAAAACAATGAAATGGCAACAGTCCAACTTGCTTGAGATATTATCATATGCAACATTTGTTCCTGCCTTGCCGTGGCCCTGGGGGCTCAATTCCCACTGGGCACGTTGCTGCTGTGGTCAATGTGCCCACTGGGAAGAGCTAAAGGAAGTACCACCCGTTTGCCGTGGGTGGCGTCCTATAAGCCGGAAGAAGGGATCCTGGAGGTTGAGGGATACCTGAGGTTGCGGTGCTTCAGATTCCCAACACGCCTCTTTGGCCTGGCTTTTCGGTGTAGACGGGAGGCTGTGCGGTCCGGCACAGTCAATCGGCTGGTCACGCCTTGCCCTAGAGATACCGCTTAACTTTCCCTTCCATTCTTTTTGTATCTTTCCTGATACCAACCATGTGCCCATTTACCTCACCCTTTTCTGTCTTTTTATCTCTAGAAGGCGGTGGCGAAACGGACCAATCGTGTAAGCATTTTGTTTATGCGAGTATATCTCACGTGTATCTCTAACACCTGCGAGTCGGATAGCCACTCCATTATGGTGTTCCCTTGTAGGGCTCCGCGGAGGGCGGAGAGTACTTGAGATGAATCTTAAAAACCTTCTTCATGGGTCCCCCTCTTTCTAGTAACCGCAACAAAACCAAACGTAAAAAAGATGAGTCATCGGAGTCTGACTCCGATGAACCCAGTCAGCAGTCTGTACTACCAAATGTTCCTCGCTTCTTGGTCATGACATCACTCGATGATACACGTACGGTGTCAAGTTTATCGCCTTTCGTCATCGAAAAAAGTATAGTGTCCATGGCCGGACAACCAAAAAGCATTACGAAGCTTAGGTCAGGTGATCTACTTATCGAAGTCGAAAGAAAACAGCATGTAGAAGCTTTGCTTAAAACGAAAAAAATATTTGACCTGAAAGTAAAAGTTTCCCTCCACAATACACTGAATTCCAGTAAAGGTGTCATACGCAGCCCAGAGTTACGTCCTTGCAGCGATGAAGAAATCATCAAAAACTTGAGAGATCAAGGCGTAATTTGTGTACGTAACATACAAGTTCGTAGAAATGGTGTATTAAAACCCACTAGTACTTACGTGTTGACTTTTAATACACCAGTTCTGTCCAAGAAAATCAAAGTAGCATATCTTTCCGTAAATGTAGAGGTATATATACCAAACCCTCTCAGATGTTACTCGTGTCAGGTTTTCGGTCACCACGAAAGCAAATGTGAGAAGAAAAAACTCTGTCCAAACTGTGGTGAAGAAAAAAATGTTGATAATCATCAAAACTGCAAGAATGAAGCCAACTGCGTAAATTGTGGAGGTAAACATGCTGTTTTCTCTCGAGATTGTCCGGCATGGAAAAAAGAAAAAGAAATACTCACCGTCAAATACCAAAGGTCGATAACATTTCCAGAAGCGAGGAAGATTGTTGAAGAACGTTACAAAACACCAAGCACCAGTTACGCCAGCATCACAAAGGGTGCTGGTGTTAAAGTCACGAACAGTGGAACGCAGACTGTTGAATCTTGCATTGCTGAACTGAAAAAATCTGGTGCATGGAGTACTACTCCAGCACCACAAAGTTCGACCAATTTGTCAAATGGCGCAATCCAGGTTGCTTCGGATCGGTCGACAGCGACCGAACCAAAGCCAGCGCCGCATGTAAAAGAGAAATCCGACTCCGGTCGCACCAATAAGGGATCGGAAGAACCGATCCAAAAACATTACACACAGATAGGGCTACCATCTGACGAGGACGATGAAGAACTAATGGATGATGATGACTCTCCAACCAATCCTCGCAAAGGTAGCAAGATTACAAGGATACCTTATATAAGGTAGATTATTTGGTCGATAACGACACATTAGTTTCTAGTCAAATAAAAATCTCTCCATACAATGGATCTAAAACACAAAATAATACAATGGAATTGTCGAGGTCTAAAGTCAAATTATAACGAACTCTTATTGCTTCTTACTTTATTAAACCCATCGGTTTTTTGTTTGCAGGAAACTTTTTTGAAAACGGATGACAACATCGATATTAGGGGTTTCAATTCATACAACTATATCTACTCTGATGGTAACAGACCATCTGGTGGCAGTTCAATAATTGTTAAATCTTGTTTACCACAAAGAGAGATCAAATTGAAAACAGAACTACAGGCCGTGGCAGTGTCGGTTTCTCTGGATAAAGAAACTACAATTTGCTCTCTATATATTCCACCCTCATTTACTTTAAAGCCCGAACATCTTGAGTCGTTGCTGGGTCAGCTTCAATCGCCATATCTTTTAGTTGGTGACTTCAATGGTCACAACATTCTGTGGGGTTGTAAAGATAACAACAACAGAGGAGCACTTATTGAAGATTTTATTGCACAGAACAATCTCTGTTTGATGAATGATAAATCTTATACTTATCTTCACCCTGCGACAGGTCATTTGTCTTCTTTAGATCTCTCTTTGTGTCACCCATCTCTCTTCTTAGACTATGACTGGTCTGTTCATGATGATCAGTGCGGAAGTGATCACTTCCCTGTTATAACTGAGAGCGTAAACGAACCAGATGAGGACTGTAACCAGAAGTGGAAAATGAATAAAGCCGACTGGGAATTATTCCATAATTTATGTGAAGAAGAGTTATCATTTGATCAATTTAATGAATCATCCGACACTGTTTCTGATTTCACAGATACACTTATTAATATATCAGAACAATGCATTCCAAAGACCTCCACAAATACTAAGAAAAGCAAGCCCTGGTTTAATAATGACTGTAAAGAAGCTATTAAAAAGCGTAAACAGGCTCTAAATAAGTTCTGCAAAAGTCCCACTTCAGAAAAACTAAACGACGTAAAAGTTTTTAGAGCTAAAGCTCGGCGAACAATCCGAGCTTCCAAACGAAAGTCATGGAGAGAATATGTCTCCAAATTGAACTACAAAACCCCCATTAAAAAGGTTTGGGAAATGGTACGGAAAATTTCAGGAAAAACAAAGTCCCCTAGTTTTACACATTTAAACACTGAATTTGACACAATAGCTTCAACAAAAAAAGATATTTCAGATACTCTTGGGAGCACATTCTTGAGAAATTCATCATCGCGTAATTATTCTGACACTTTTAGAAATTTCAAAAAGGACCAAGAGAAAAGAAATCTAAACTTTAAATCCCTTAATCACGAAGAATACAACAAACCTTTTAACTTATCAGAACTCGTTGAAGCCATTGAAAAATCACATGATACGGCAACCGGCCCCGATGAAATTCATTATCAGATGCTTAAGCATCTGCCAAAAAGTTCTCATTCAACACTTTTAGATATCTTTAATAATATTTGGGAAACGGGGGTCTGTCCTGAGAGCTGGCGTGTAGCTACAGTTGTACCAATTCCGAAACCAGGGAAAGATCATGCAAAACCTACAAATTATCGTCCGATAGCTTTGACAAGTTGTTTGTGTAAAACATTGGAGAGAATGATAAACAAGAGATTAGTCTTGTACTTAGAGTCCAACAACCTCATTTCAGAATATCAATCGGGTTTTCGTTCGGAACGTAGTACCAATGACAATTTAATAAGACTAGAAACATTTATACGAGATGCTTTTATTAACAAAGAACACGTAGAAGCTGTCTTTTTCGACTTGGAGAAAGCATATGATACAACATGGCGTTATGGAATATTGAAAGATCTACATAACATTGGCTTAAGAGGAAAACTTCCCAGTTTTATTGAAAGCTTTTTAGGGGAGCGCATGTTTCAGGTGCGTGTGGGGTCTACCCTGTCAGATTTCTATGATCAAGAACAGGGTGTCCCACAGGGTAGTATTCTTTCAACTACGCTATTTAACATCAACATAAACAATATTGTACAATGTTTGGACGACAAAACTGATTGTTCATTGTATGTTGATGATTTTTGTATATGTTACCGTTCAAAAAATATGAAAACAATTGAACGAAAGTTACAACAAAATTTAAAAAGAATAGAAGAATGGACTGATAAAAATGGTTTCAAGTTCTCCAAGTCGAAAACGCAGTGTGTCCATTTTTGTAAACTACGGAAGAAACACGAACATCCTTCCCTGTTTTTATACGGATCACAAATTCCTGTTGTTGAAGAAGCCAAATTTCTTGGGGTCATATTTGATCAAAAGTTATCTTTTATTCCCCATATTAAATATCTTAAAGCGAAATGCTTAAAAGCTTTGAATCTTTTGAAAGTTTTAGCTCATACAAGTTGGGGAGCAGATCGGTATACTTTATTACATCTTTACCGGTCTTTAATAAGATCTAAATTAGATTATGGGTCTGTTGTTTAAGGTTCTGCCAGAAAGTCGTATTTAAAATCCTTGGATACTATCCATCACCAAGGCCTTCGTCTGGCCATGGGAGCCTTCCGTACTTCTCCCGTATTAAGCCTTTATGTAGAAGCAGGTGAACCATCTTTAACCTCGCGCAGAGAGAAACTTTCTCTTCAGTATGCTATTAGACTTGCTGCAAATCCATCTAACCCGGCATCCAAAATTTCATTTCCACCTCAATTTGTAGATGGGTATGAAACTAAACCCACAGCAATTAAACCTTTTGGATTACGTATTTTACCACTGCTGGAAAATTCAGGTATCGACCTTAAAAATATTCAAAAACATGAAACCGCCGAAGTTCCATCTTGGTGTATTAAACAACCTTCTATTCTGTTCGACTTACATGATGGCAAATAATCCGAATCAAATCCGATACTTCTCAAACAAAACTTTCAGGTACTGCAGTCACGTTACAATGATTACCAGCAAGTCTATACTGATGGTTCCAAAGAAGGAGATAAAGTTGGTTGTGCGTATGTTTCTAAAGATACGCACAAAACCATGCGCCTTCCAGATAGTTCATCTATTTTTACAGCTGAAGCCAAAGCAATAGACCTAGCTTTAGATTTTATCAGTTCTTCAACAATTCAAAAAGCAATTATATTTTCTGATTCACTTTCTGTGCTTAAGGCTTTAGACCATTCATCATCTAAAAATCCTCAAATTCAAAAATTGATCGAAAAACATCATGAAATTTCTAAAACACACCAAATCTTGTTTTGTTGGCTTCCGAGCCATATTGGCATTGTCGGCAATGAATATGCTGACAAGAAAGCAAAGGAATCGCTCAATCTTGATCCATCTGTTTTTAAAATTCCTTTTAATAATTTTAAACCATTTATCAACAGATACATCTTGTCGGAATGGCAAGGTGAATGGGACCGTGCAATAAATAACAAACTCCGTGCCACTAAACCTGTCGTTAGTACAAAATGCTCTCCTCCACAGTTTTCCAGAAAAGAGGACGTAGTATTAACACGACTGCGCATCGGCCATACTAGAGTTACTCATTCTTATATTTTTAATGGTGATGATCAGCCTTCTTGTGTAGGTTGTGATCAGCCATTCACTGTGAAACATATCTTAATTGACTGTGTTGACTTTTCACTCTCACGTATTTTATATTTCAAAGCTGACACTTTGCAACAACTGTTTCGAGATGTACCTGTTGATAATATTATTTTATTCTTAAAAGAAATTGGACTTTTTCATAAGATTTAACTGTTTCAGATTTTTATACATTATCATTCTGACTTTTTACCTTTAATATCATCATAGTTATTCTTGCCGTTTAACCATTAACCGTCTGACGCTTATGACCCACAAAGAGGGTTGACGCGTCGTTAAACACGAAATCATCATCATCATGCAACATTTGTGTAAAGTTTGTTTAAAAAATCCATCAATAAATGTGCAGTCCCGAGTGATGATAATGTTTCTCTAAAAATAGCCATAGTGACCTTGACTTGAGGCCATGCCCGCGAAAGTAGATCTTGCTCAAGATATTATCATAAGCATCTTTTGTGTGAAGTTATATTAAAATCTGTTAATAAATGTAGGCGAGAGTGATGACAAAGTTTTTCTAAAAGTAGCCACAGTGACCATGACCCTGAGGTCATGACCTTGAAAGTCAAAGCTACTCGAGATATTATCATAAGAAACATTTGTGTGAAGTTCTATTAAAATCCATCAATAAATGTAGGCGTTAGAGCATGAAAAAGTTTTTCTAAAAATAGCCACAGTGACCTTGACCTAAAATGTATGCGCTAGAGCAATGACAAAGTTTTTCTAAAAATAGCCACAGTGACCTTGACCTTGAAAGTCAAACTCGCTCGAGGTATTGTCATACGGAACATTTGTGTGAAGTTATATTGAAATCAGTGAAGAAATATAGTCGCTAGAGCGATGACAGTTTTTTTTAAAAAAAGACCACAGTGACCTTGACCTTGAAAGTCGAAATGGCTCGAGATATTGTCATAAGGAACATTTGTGTGAAGTTATATTGAAATCGGTGAAGAAATGTAAGCGCTAGAGGGATGACAAAGTTTTTCTAAAAATAGCCAGTGACCTTGACATTGAAATTGGAACTCGCTAGAGATATTGTCATAAGGAACATTTGTGTGAAGTTTTATTGAAATTGGTGAAGAAATGTAAGCGCTAGAGCGATGACAAAGTTTTTTAAAAAAAAATAGCCACAGTGACCTTGACCTTGAGGCCTTGACCTTGAAAGTCGGACGCGCTCGAGCTATTTTTATAAGGAACATTTGTGTGAAGTTTAGAAATGTAGGCGCTAAGGCGATGACAAAGTTTTTCTAAAAATAGCCACAGTGACCTTGACCTTGAGGTCATGACCTTGAAAGTCGAACTCGCTCGAGATATTTTCATAAGGAACATTTGTGTGAAGTTATATTGAAATCAGTGAAGAAATGTAGGCGCTAGAGCGATGACAAAGTTGTTCTAAAAATAGCCACTGTGACCTTGACCTTGAGGCCATGACCTTGAAAGTCGAACTCGCTCGAGATTTTTATAAGGAACATTTGTGTGAAATAATATTGAAATTGGTGAAGAAATGTAGGCGCTAGAGCGATGACAAAGTTTTTCTTAAAATAGCCACAGTGACCTTGATCTTGAGGTCATGACCTTGAAAGTCGAACTCGCTCGAGATATTTTTATAAGGATCATTTGTGTGAAGTTATATTGAAATTGGTGAAGAAATGTAGGCGCTAGAGCGATGACAAAGTTTTTCTAAATATAGCCAGTGACCTTGACCTTGAAAGTCGAACTCGCTCGAGATATTTTTATAAGGATCATTTGTGTGAAATTATATTGAAATTGGTGAAGAAATGTTGGCGCTTGAGCGATGGCAAAGTTTTTCTAAAAATAGCCACAGTGACCTTGACCTAGAGGTCATGACCTTGAAAGTCGAACTCGCTCGAGATATTGTCATAAGGAACGTTCGTGTGAAGTTATATTAAAATCGGTCTTGAAATTTAGGCGCTACAGCGATGACAAAAGTACGTACGTACATACGAACGTACGTACGTACGGGACAAATGCTATACCCCCCCTCACAACTATGTTGTGAGAGGGGATAAAAAGGTTTGGGATATGGTACGAAAAATTTCAGGAAAAACAAAGTCCCCTAGTTTTACACATATGAATACTGATTTTGACACAAAACTTCAACAACAAAAAAGATATTTCAGATACTCTTGGTAGCACATTTTTGAGTAATTCATCACCGCGAAATTATTCTGACACTTTTAGAAATTTCAAAAAGATCAAGAGAAAATAAATCTAAATTTCAAATCCCACAATCACGAAGAATACAACAAACCTTTTAACTTATCCGAACTAGTGGAAGCCATTGAAAAATCACACGATACAGCAACCTGCCCAGATGAAATTCATTATCAGATGCTTAAACATCTGCCAAACATTTCCCTTTCAAAATTTTTAGATATCTTTAATAAAATTTGGGAAACTGGGGTCTGTCCTGAGAGCTGGCGTTTTGCTACAGTTGTACCTATTCCAAAACCAGGGAAAGATCATGCAGAACCTACGAATTATCGACCGATAGCTTTGACAAGTTGTTTGTGTTAAACATTGGAGAGAATGATAAACAAGAGATTAGTCTGGTACTTAGAGTCCAACAACCTCATTTCAGAATATCAGTCAGGTTTTCGTTCGGAACGTAGTACCAACGACAATTTAAAAAGACTAGAAACATTTATAGGAAATGCTTTTATTAACAAAGAACACGTAGTAGCTGTCTTTTTCGACTTGGGGAAAGCATATGATACCACATGGCGTTATGGAATATTGAGAAATTTGCATAACCTCGGCTTAAGGGGAAAACTTCCCAGTTTTATTCAAAGTTTTTTAGGTGAGCGTGTATTTCAAGTCGGCGTGGGATCTACCCTGTCAGATCTCTATGCACAAGAGCAGGGTGTCCCACAAAGGTAGTATTCTCTCAACTACGCTATTTAACATCAAAATAAATAATATTGTACAGTGTTTGGACGACAAAACTGACTGTTCATTGTATGTTGATGATTTTTGAATATGTTACCGTTCAAAAAACATGAAACAATTGAACGAAAGTTACAACAAAATTTAAAACGAATAGAAAAAAGGACTGATAAAAATGGTTTCAAGTTCTCCAAGTCGAAAACGCAGTGTGTTCATTTTTGTAAGCTACGGAAGAAACACGACCATCCTTCCCTGTTTTTATACGGATCACAAATTCCTGTCGTTGAAGAAGCCACATTTCTTTTAGGTCATATTTGATCAAAAGTTATCTTTTATTCACCATATTCAATATCTTAAAACGAAATGCTTAAAAGCTTTAAATCTTTTGAAAGTTTTAGCTCATACAAGTTGGAGAGAAGATCGGTACACTTTATTACATCTTTACCGGTCTCTGATAAGATCTAAATTAGATTATGGGTCTGTTGTTTATGGTTCTGTCAGAAAGTCTTATTTATAAGTTTTGGATACTATTCATCATCAAGGCCTTCGTTTGGCTATGGGAGCCTTCCGTACTTCTCCTGTATTAAGCTTTTATGTAGAAGCAGGTGAACCATCTATAACTTCGCGCAGAGAGAAACTTTCTCTTCAGTTCTGCTAATCCATCTAACCCGGCATTTCAAATTTCATTTCCACCTAAATTTGTAGATAAGTATGAAACTAAACCCACAGCAATCAAACCTTTTGGATTACGAATTTTACCACTGCTAGAAAATTCAGCTATCGACCTTAAAAATATTCAAAAACATGAAACCGCCGAAGTTCCATCTTGGTGTATTAAAATACCTTCTATTCTGTTCGACTTACATGATGGCAAAAAATCCGAATCAAATCCGATACTTCTCAAACAAAACTTTCAGGTACTGCAGTCACGTTACAATGATTACCAGCAAGTCTATACTGATGGTTCCAAAGAAGGAGATAAAGTTGGTTGTGCGTATGTTTCTAAAGATACGCACAAAACCATGCGCCTTCCAGATGGTTCATCTATTTGTACAGCTGAGACCAAGGCAATAGACCTAGCATTAGATTTTGTCAGATCCTCAACAATTCAAAAAGCAATTATATTTTCTGATAAACCTTCTGTGCTTAAAGCTTTAGATCATTCATCATCTAAAAATCCTCAAATACACAAATTGATCGAAAAACATCATGAAATTTCTAAAACGCACCAAATCTTGATTTGTTGGCTTCCGAGCCATATTGGCATTGTCGGCAATGAATATGCTGACAAGAAAGCAAAGGATTCGCTCAATCTGGATCCGTCTGTTTTTAAAATTCCTTTTAATAATTTTAAACCATTTATCAACAGATACATCTTGTCTGAATGGCAAGATGCATGGAACCATGAAATAAATAACAAACTCCATGCCATTAAACCTGTCGTTGGAACAAAATGCTCTCCTCCACAGTTTTCCAGGAAAGAGGATGTAGTATTAACGCGACTGCGCATTGGCCATACTAGAGTTACTCATTCTTATATTTTGAATGGTGATGATCAGCCTTCTTGTGTAGGATGTGATCAGCCATTCACTGTTAAACATATCTTGATTGAATGTGTAGACTTTTCACAGTCCCGTGACTTATACTTCAAAGCTGTCACTTTGCGGCAGTTGTTTCAAGATGTACCTGTTGATAATATTATTTTATTCTTAAAAGATATTGGACTTTTTCATAAGGTGTAACTGTTTCAAATTTTTATACATATCATACTTACTTTTTTTTTACTTTTAATATCCTCATAATTCTTCATGCCATTTAACCATTAACTGCTTGACGCTTATGACCCACAAAGAGGGTTGACGCGTCGTTAAAAACGAAATCATCATCATCATCATCATTCCTTTTCTGACTAAGCTTCGTACCCTGACATTTTCACATGTATACATTTGGTTCCTATAGTGTTGGCTCAGGACAGGCTTACATGCAATCAGTTAAGTTCCTTTGTCATGCATTTTGTCCATACAAATGTCTAAGTAACCAAACTTATGAGATGTAAAGTTCAGCAATCGACGATCTCAGTTGTCAAGTGGCTGTCTCTAGGCACTACAGTTTTCCCCATTTGATTGACAACTTACACAATAGCAGTAAGCTATGCTAAACAAGAGGCCCATGCGCCACTGTGCTCATGTGGTTTATACCATGTAGAGGATTGGCTACCATCTCGGGCATGTGACAATCCGGTGAATAACTTGATATTACCTTATCCCTAGGATTTTCATGTTATTTGGTTTAGTTTAGCAGTTTTAGTTAATAAGTTAAAATATTGAAACAGAGCCATCCAAGACAAAGGTCAGTATTGACCATGAACTTTGGCGTTGATTAACTTCCATTCACTGATTACAAAATAATCTTTCTGATGTGACAGGCTAACATCCAGTCAGTAAAATCCCTTGTCTTGCCTTCTTTTTCCATACAAATGTCTATGTAACGAAATTTGTTCTGATGTAAAAAAAAAAGGCCCAGGCCAACCAAAGGTCATCATTTGAAAAATTTGGTAGGGCCTGGGTCCCTGATGCTGCTTACCAAATTTCAAGGTCATCAGCTATTTCCTGCGAAGGAAATGTAGTTAAAATTTGGTAAAGAGTTGAAGTAAAACAAGTGGGAAATTTATAAAGGTTTTTTTACTATATATTTACTATATATGAGCATGGTGGCCATATTGGCCATGTGGCCCAGTCCTTACCAAACAAATTTCATTCCCCCTACCCATAGAGGCTCCACATGTTCTTTGGTTTCAATCAATGCTCCAGTTTAAGAGTTGAAAATATAAAAAAAACTGAATCTGACGCATCCAGGACAAAGGTCAGTAACTGACCTTGACCTTTGCAACTAATAAACTTACATTAGGCCGACTGCAAATATAATTTCTGATGCCAGAGGCTACCAGGCAATTTTCCATACAAATGTCCAAATAGGTCAAGATCAAACAAAGGTAATCATTTGATCAAACTTGGGAGAGCCGGAAGAAGGGATCCTAGAGGTTGAGGGTTACCCGAGGTGGCGGTGCTTCGGGTGCCCAACACGTCTCTTTGGCCTGGCTTTTCGGTGTAGACGGGTGGCCGTGCGGTCCGGCACGGTCAATCGGCTGGTCACGCCGAGCCCTAGAGATACCACTTCGCTTTCTCTTCAACTCTTTTTGTATCTTTCCTGATACCAACCATATGCCCATTTACCTTAACCTTTTCTGTCTTTTTATCTCTAGAAGGCGGTGGCTAAACGGATCAATCGTGTAGGCATTTTGTTTATATGAGTATATCTCGCGTGTATCTCTAACACCTGCGAGTTGGATAACCACTTCATTATGTTGTTCCCTTGTAGGGCTCCACGGAGGGCGGAGAGCACTTGGGACGAAACTATAATTTTTTCCTTATGCCTAATGGAAAAAAACATAACCGCAACGCATCCAAACGTAAAAAAGACGAGGAATCATCCGAAACGGATGGACTCAGTCAGCAGTCTAGTCAACAGTCAAGCCAGCAGTCTGCAGCACCAAAGCAACTTAATTTTCCACGCTTCTTTGTAATGTCCTCATGTGAAGATACACGCACTGTGTCAAGTCTATCCCCATTCGTGATAGAAAAGAGCATAATGTCCATTGCCGGACATCCCAAAAGCATAAAAACGCTTAAGTCAGGTCACCTTTTATTAGAAGTCGAGAGAGAGCAGCAGGTGAAAAGCCTGCTTGGTACCACAAAGCTCTTCGATCTCAAGGTCAAAGTATCTCTGCATAATACACTTAATTAGTGTAAAGGTGTTATCTGAGCCCAGAGCTCCGTCCTTGCAGTGATGCAGAAATAGTTGAGAACTTGAGATCGGAAGGCGTCATTGGTGTACGTAACATCCAAGTTCGTAGAGGTGGTGTATTGAAGCCAACGGGTACTTACGTTTTGACTTTTAATACACCAGTTCTGCCCAAGAAAATCAAAGTAGCATATCTTTCAGTTAACGTGGATGTATATATACCAAATCCTCTCAGATGTTACTCGTGTCAGGTTTTTGGCCACCACGAAAGCAGATGTCAGACGAAAAAACTCTGTCCAAATTGTGGTGAAGAAAAAAATGTTGATAACCATCAAAACTGTAAGAATGAGGCCAAATGCGTAAATTGTGGTGGCAAGCATGCTGTTTTCTCTCGAGATTGTCCGGCATGGAAAAAAGAAAAAGAAGTACTTACTGTCAAATACCAAAGGGGGATAACATTCCCAGAAGCGCGGAAAATTGTTGACGAGCGATACACAACACCAACCACCAGTTACGCCAGCATCACAAAGGGTGCTGGTGTACAAGTTTCCAGCTCCGCAACGCAGACTGTTGAATCATGTATAGCTGAACTAAAGAAATCTGGTGCATGGAGCAAATCAACTGAGCGCCACAAAGTTTAACCAATTTATCAAATGGCGCAATCCAGGTTGCTTCGGATCGGTCGACAGCGACCGTACCGAAGCCAGCGCCGCATGCGAAAGAGAAACTCGACTCAGGTCGAACTAATAAGGGATCGGAAGATCCAAAAAAGCAAATGCCTCTAAAACAAACAGACAGACAACGTAAAATGGAAAGAGACAATATAAAATTTCAGAACAGATTCGAATCTTTGAGTGACAGTGATATGGAGTTCACTGAAGCTCCATCATCACCAAGTAGCAATAACAGATCGAGGTCTGCAACACCACGAGCTGGTGGTAGCAGATCTATATCACCAATTGCATATCCAATATATTTTCTAGTCTTAATCTCTTCATAAAATGGATTTAAAACACAAAATATTACAATGGAATTGTCGAGGTCTTAAATCAAATTATAACAAACTGTTATTACTTATTTCGTTATTAAACCCATCGGTTGTTTGTTTGCAAGAAACTTTTTTAAAAACTGATGGAAACATTGATGTCAGGGGTTTCAATACATACAACTATATCTATTCTGATGGTAACAAACCATCTGGTGGCAGTTCAATTTTTGTTAAATCATGTTTACCACAAAGAGAGATCAAATTAAAAACAGACCTACAAGCTGTAGCAGTATCGGTTTCTCTGGATAAAGAAACGACAATTTGCTCTCTATATATCACACCCTCATTTTCTTTAAAGCCCGAACATCTTGACACATTGCTGAGTCAACTTCCTTCGCCATATCTTTTAGTTGGCGACTTCAGTGGTCACAATATTCTATGGGGCTGTAAAGATATCAATAACAGACGAGCACTTGTCGAAGATTTTATTGCAAAGAGCGATCTTTGCTTGATGAATGATAAATCTTATACTTACCTTCACCCTGCGCCAGGTCATTTGTCTTCTTTAGATCTCTCTTTGTGTCACCCATCTCTCTTCTTGGACTATGACTGGTCTGTTCATGATGATCAGTGCGGAAGTGATCACTTCCCTGTTATAATTGAGAGCGTAAACGAACCAGATGAGGACTGTAACCAGAAATGGAAAATGAATAAAGCCGACTGGGAATTATTCCATTATTTATGTGAAGAAGAGTTATCAGTCGATCATTTTAATGAATCATCCGACATTGTTTCTGATTTCACAGATACACTTATTAACATATCAGAACAATGCATTCCAAATACCTCCACAAATACTAAAAAAAGCAAGCCTTGGTTTAATAATGACTGTAAAGAAGCTATTAAAAAGCGTAAACAGGCTCTAAATAAGTTCTGCAAAAATCCCACTTCAGAAAAGCTAAACGACGTAAATGTTTTTAGAGCTAAAGCTCGGCGAACAATCCGAGCTTCCAAACGAAAGTCATGGAGAGAATATGTCTCCAAATTGAACTACAAAACCCCCATTAAAAAGGTTTGGGATATGGTACGAAAAATTGCAGGAAAAACAAAGTCTTCTGGTTTTCACATTTAAATACTGAATTTGACACAATGGCTTCAAGAAAAAAAAAGATATTTCAGATACTCTTGGGAGCACATTCTTAAGAAATTCATCATCATTCTGACACTTTTAGAAATTTCAAAAAGGACCAAGAGAAAAGAAATCTAAACTTTAAATCACTTAATCACGAAGAATACAACAAACCTTTTAACTTATCCGAACTCGTTGAAGCCATTGAAAAATCACATGATACGGCAACCGGCCCCGATGAAATTCATTATCAGATGCTTACGCACCTGCCAAAAAGTTCTCTTACAACACTTTTAGATATCTTTAATAATATTTGGGAAACGGGGGTCTGTCCTGAGAGCTGGCGTGTAGCTACAGTTGTACCAATTCCGAAACCAGGGAAAGATCATGCAGAACATACAAATTATCGTCCGATAGCTTCGACAAGTTGTTTATGTAAAACACTGGAGAGACTGATAAACAAGAGATTAGTCTGGTACTTAGAGTCCAACAACTTCATTTCAGAATATCAATCGGGTTTTCGTTCGGAACGTAGTACCAATGACAATTTAATAAGACTAGAAACATTTATACGAGATGCTTTTATTAACAAAAAACACGTAGGAGCTGTGTTTTTCGACTTGGAGAAAGCATATGATACAACATGGCGTTATGGAATATTGAAAGATCTACATAACATTGGCTTAAGAGGAAAACTTCCCAGTTTTATTGAAAGCTTTTTAGGGGAGCGCATGTTTCAGGTGCGTGTGGGGTCTAATGTGTCAGATTTCTATGATCAAGAACAGGGTGTCCCACAGGGTAGTATTCTTTCAACTACGCTATTTAACATCAAAATAAACAATATTGTACAATGTTTGGACGACAAAACTGATTGTTCCTTGTATGTTGACGATTTCTGTATATGTTACCGTTCAAAAAATATGAAAACAATTGAACGAAAGTTACAACAAAATTTAAAAAGAATAGAAGAATGGACTGATAAAAATGGTTTCAAGTTCTTCAAGTCGATAACGCAGTGTGTTCATTTTTGTAAGCTACGGAAGAAACACGAACATCCTTCCTTGTTTTTATTTCTGTTGTTGAAGAAGCCAAATTTCTTGGGGTCATATTTGATCAAAAGTTATCTTTTATTCCCCATATTAAATATCTTCAAGCGAAATGCTTAAAAGCTTTGAATCTTTTGAAAGTTTTAGCTCATACAAGTTGGGGAGCAGATCGGTATACTTTATTACATCTTTACCGGTCTTTAATAAGATCTAAATTAGATCATGGGTCTTATGTTTATGGTTCTGCCAGAAAGTTCTATTTAAAATCATTGGATACTATTCATCATCAAGGCCTTCGTCTGGCTATGGGAGCCTTCCGTACTTCGCCCGTATTAAGCCTTTATATAGAAGCAGGTGAACCATCTTTAACTTCGCGCAGAGAGAAACTTTCTCTTCAGTATGCTATTAGACTTGCTGCTAATCCATCTAACCCGGCATCCAAAATTTTATTTCCACCTCAATTTGTCGATAAGTATGAAATTAAACCCACAGCAATCAAACCTTTTGGATTACGTATTTTACCACTGCTAGCAAATTCAGGTATCGACCTTAAAAATATTCAAAAACATGAAACGGCGGAAGTTCCATCTTGGTGTATTAAAAAACCTTCTATTCTGTTTGACTTACATGATGGTAAAAAATTCGAATCAAATTCAATGCTACTCAAACAAAACTTTCAGGTACTGCAGTCACGTTATGATGATTACCAGCAAGTCTATACTGATGGTTCCAAAGAAGGAGAAAAAGTTGGTTGTGCGTATGTTTCTCAAGATACGCACCAAACCTTGCGCCTTCCAGATGGTTCATCTGATTTTACAGCTGAAGCCAAAGCAATAGACCTAACTTTAGATTTTATCAGTTCTTCATCATTTCAAAAAGCAATTATATTTTCTGATTCACTTTCTGTGCTTAAGGCTTCATACCATTCATCATCTAAAAATCCTCAAATACAAAAACTGATCGAAAAACATCATGAAATTTCTAAAACGCACCAAATCTTGTTTTGTTGGCTTCCGAGCCATATTGGCATTGTCGGAAATGAGTTTGCTGACAAGAAAGCAAAGGAATCTTGATCCGTCTGTTTTTAAAATTCCTTTTAATAATTTTAAACCATTTATCAATAGATACATCTTGTCGGAATGGCAAGGCGAATGGGACCGTGCAATAAATAACAAACTCCATCCCATGTCGTTGGAACTAAATGCTCTCCTCCACAGTTTTCCAGGAAAGAGGATGTAGTATTAACACGACTGCGCATTGTCCATACTTGAGTTACTCATTCTTTTTTTTTTAAATGGTGATGAACAGCCTTCCTGTGTAGGCTGTGATCAGCCATTCACTGTGAAACATATTTTAATTGAATGTGTAGACTTTTCACAGTCCCGTGACTTATACTTCAAAGCTGACACTTTGCAACAAATGTTTCAAGATGTACCTTTTGAAAATATTATTTTATTCTTAAAAGAAATTGGACTTTTTCATAAGATTTAACTGTTTAAGATTTTTATACATATCAAACTAACTTTTTTACTTTTAATATCCTCAGTATTCTCAATGCCGTTAACCATTAACCGTTTGACGCTTATGACCCACCAAGAGGGTTGTCGCGTCGTTAAACACGAAATCATCAACATCATCATCTGTCAATCAAATCACTTTAAAAATGACACCAGACTGGAACCATGCTCTAACAAAAAGATTATTTCTTTTTACCTTGATGTTATGATTGAACCACAATGGTGTACCTGAAAATCATCCCAAGATACCGGGGAATATGCTAAAGAAAAATATGCAAAGCAGTGTATGAATCATACCAAAAGTTCTTGAAATTCTATCTAAATTATTTTTCAAATAGTCACTGCCATGAAAAAGAATCTTTTTCGTAAAGGAATATATGAAGTTGTGTTTTTCGAAACAGTCTTTCTTATCTAACTTATTTTAAATGCATTAATAAATTGCTTAATGTCAACCATACATAAACCCTAATTCTCATACCCCTATACAATTACAGCCCTTTTAATTTTATTAGGACCGTTTTTCCTTAAGCAATTATAACACATTCTGTAATGTCTTTGCCGGCCTCGATTAAATAAAGCAAATTATGTTGATACCGAGGCCCCGTTTTGGGATTTACATTTATCTAAGATGGGTTTGTTTCTTGTTCAATTTATGACAAACGCGATGTTTTTAATTTTGATATTGTAAATTTTCCTTCTTTGGATGGTGATGTTCCTCGTGCGCCATCCTATGGCGTTTATATTTCGCGATTGATTCATGATAGTCATGATATAGTGGAGTGCTGTGGTGCAGTGGTAAAGTATCGGACTCGGGATCGAGAGGTACCGGGTTCGAACCCCACGAGCGGCATGTGTTGTTTCCTTGAACAAGAGACTTTATCCACATTGCTTAGTACTGGTTTCAACCCAGGGAAAGAGGGCCACATGGAAGATTAGCACTAGTTTACTAAATGTGTTACCCTCTATAAATAAGGTCGATTATTATTATTATTATTAAACTGACTTCAACACTCGTAATAAATTGTTAACTCCTAAACTTCCTAATCAGGGTTATCGGTACTATAAACTACGCAAAGCCTTTTGAAAATTTTATAGACGACATTCTGGTTTAATTTCAAAATTCGATATTGGACTTAAATCTCTTCTGCAACAAGGTCTACCGGAACCCGAATTATATGGCGAATTTTAACCCTGAGATGCTTGCTCAACACAGGTTGGACTGTATTAGTCTAAATCGCGACGGAAGTAAGGGCGATTCACTGACCGTTCCAAGGCGGTACTTCTGTCGCGGTTAGCAGCATGCAGAGAGGGTGAATGGACTTTTTGTTTCAGCCATAAAAGCCCCATTCAACCCATTAAGCTTCCCATCTCATTTTTTAGGGGAGCGCATTTTTCCCCCACTCTACCAGGATTTTGAGCTACTTTTCGGGAAGCCCAATTTTTAGATTTGTAGCGTATTTTTTTTGGATTTGGGGCTTTCGGCGGCAGATCGTGGCACTCGAGTGTGTAACCGGTATATACAATTGCAGCTAGCACAGACAAATGGAACAACAGCTAGGGACATGGTAGGGACACCCTGGCAGCAGCAGCACCCGTAGCAGCACACACAGCTCGCAGGTACAGCAGGATAGGTACACCCAGCCATGCACACACAGATTGGGACAGGGTAGGGACACCCCGAATGCACACACAGGTAGGACACCCAACATGCACACAGGTAGGGACACCCAGCATGCGCACACAGGTAGGGACGCCTAGCACGCACGCCCAGATGGGGACAGGACAGGGACACCAGCATGCGCACATAGGTAGGGACAGGGTAGGGACACCCTACTAGAGAAGTGGGGACGCAAGCCGAAGAAAGAGGGAGGCGGGAGGAGCAGCTGGAGGTCGAGAACGCAAAACTGCGAGAAGACCTTGCGCGCGCGGCCCTCCTGCGGGGAAGGACAAAGTACCGGAAAGGTGGAAGAGGACATTGTGCTCGAAAAGTCGCAGCAGGGGCACGTCGAGGTCGAAGAAGGAGAGTGTATTTTTCCCCGCAGCGGTTGTCTATCGGACAGATCGATAGTGTTGACAAGCGCACACTACCCAGGTAGATCGAAATTTCGAATTAGACAATTGGCCAAGCTCTACAACAAGGTCGTCTCCAACTTTGAGGCCGCGGAGGTTCGGGATCACATTGGGGGCCATCTCGCCGACTATGTGGACTGTCCGAACGAGCACCTGCGGAGGACTTTCTCGAACCCGGATGTGTAAGAAAGAGGATACACAAGGATCGTGGTCTCCCTCTATGCGTGCAGGGGCAGGGAACTTTCCTAGGACACGGCAAAAGAGGTGGTCCAGGAGGCGCTTTGCGTCGTGTCTCCGGAGGAAGAAGATCTGTTTGTCGTACAGCCACCTTCTAGGTTGTGGACAAACCTGGCCGGCAGCCTGGATAGGTGCCTTGTCCTAGCCGACAGACCCCAAGGGACAATCTTCGTGGCCTAGTATGCGCACACCGGGACTGGTAGGGTGGTCGGCATGCGGATACGCCCCACGCCAAAAAACTGTGGACAACGATGGCAGCTGGGAGAGGACTGTGGAAAGGGCCTCGGCAGACTTTGGATTCCGGGATTGCCCGATATTTCCGGCGGATATACTGAAAACCAGGCAAGGTGCGTGGGAGGACGGCGAGGATTTTATCCTATTCTCTCCGCTTTGCTGCTACACCAAAGACGCTGGCTCCGCGACGATCCTGGCCGACTGCAAGAAACCAACAGCCCTACACCCAAACGGGACGGATTTATCCACCCTTCTTCCACCGACCGACAAGGTGTCCTGGGTGTGGGGGGGAAAGAAGACCCATCGGATCGGTGCGAATAACTCGCTGTTCCAGTTCGTAGAAATGCCGGAGATAGCCAATGGTCGCCGACTCTCCAGGCTCTCTACGCGAGACAGAGAGAAAAGGCTTTGGGATCTGTTCCAAACCGCCGACATAGAGAAGTGGAGGAGGGAGACCAAAAACGGATTGAAGAAGAAAAGGAAAGAAACAGACGGTACAGGAGCTAGAACAGATATCCAAGCTTGCCACCGAGCATCGGGAGCAAATGGCTGCTTCGAGGAACCGAGGAGGAGGTTGTGGGGATCCTATCTTACATGCAGACCAGCAAGATCTCTAGCCTCCAACCGGATAGGTTGATCGTGCATGGGTTTCGGAAGCAGCACCAGGATACACGAAAGCCTGGGGTCGTGCTGTCGAACGATTCGACTCCTAGGATAGCGGTGTGGGCAACAGAGGGCCTGGCTAGGATCCTGTCCAACTGCAAAGAACTCTTTGAGAAACGGGTGGACGACGGCCGCTACAAAACCACATACTGGATGCCAGCGCTGGAGCACAACGGCCTGGTGTAGGGCCTGGAGATAGAAGTGCAGCCGAGCAAGAAGTTCTTTGGTAGGGGAGGGATGAAGGTTTGCTGGAAATTGAATTGTTGTGCAATGCGTTTGTTGCCTGCTTTGAGGAGACCTTGTACAAACTCCGCCTTATACGAGTACAAGAACAAGTCGGCAAGCAACGGTGCTCAATTAGTATTTGGTATGCCAATTGTTTGCTGAAGTATTAGGCTACTGAACTCCACGAAAATATTGTCAATTAGATATTCCAGCATCTTTATGACATCTGCAACAGTGTACTTTTGTTGTGCAGTGAGTGTTTGAGTTTTACGTCCCACCTACAGCTAAAGTCATTCGGAGACGGGACCTCGGTTTAAAGACTCATCCGAAAGTCGGGAGAAGCCCGCGGGATCGATCCTGCGATCCCTGGTTTACAAGGCGAGTAGCGTTAACACTGCACCACGGAGGCTTCTGATTGTTGTGCACCAGAGTGGCCTCGAACGAAGTATGTGTCTTTGTAGCCAAGGACAACATAATGTCAGTGACGGTTACCATTATTGGAAAAAAAAAAAAACATTGATATATAATTTCCTTGAGTTTAGATTTCAATTTATCATGAGGAATAGTTGTGTAGAGTGTTGAGAAGTCGAAAGATTTTGTGCTGTTTACTGAGAGAAACGACTGTGACTGAAGATGTTCTAGAAGCTCTTTGGAGTTTTTCAAGATCCACATCTGATTCACACCACTCCTGGCATATGCAGTGTCACAATATTTCTGAAGGACATCCTGAACTGCAGTATCTTGACGGTATCCCCACTGCATCCTGACTGTATCCTCACTTTATCCTTACTGTATATTTTATATGCATCGCCAATGTGTAACAATACATGTAATGCACACTGCTTGCCATCATGTCAGTGAACTAAAAGCTGGAACAGTCCTGTTCAGAGTTTACCGTCTCCATTACCACTACCGACGATATAACGCCCCATGAACTCGAGCTGAACCTACATGTATCAAGTGTCAAAAAACAATGTACTAACAGTATCGTAAATCACATATGGTCTTATGAAAAATCAAATTAATAACTGCACCTGAAATCTTAAACTATAGAGAGATCAGATTGTTTGATTGATTTTTGTGGTTTAACGACACGTCAATTCTCACTGTATCCCTGTTGTATCCGGGCTGTAGTCCGCTAATATACTGGTTGTATCATATCTGACTGTATGTTTATTGAAAGCTCCCAGACTAAGGACGTAACCTCCTCATTCAAGCCCATTCTCCCTCCTCCTCCTCATCCTCAAAGCTCATTCCTCTTCCTAGGCCAAGCTCATTCTTCCTCCTCCTCCGAAGACCTAGATCGGCGACACTGTATGCCATTGCCCACCACAAAAAGAGGAGTCGCTAGGCATATGCTGGTTAATCGTGATCAATGGAGAAATTAAATTTTGTTAGAGTATAAAACGAGTCAAAAGATTCAAATATCTCAGTAGAGAAGTGTCTTTCAATATTGGAATATTGGCAGTAAACATGCAAAATGCGCGCAGTTTATACCTTGATCGAGAGCAGTGGGGTCTGATCAGGGCCTACATCATTTGCCCATGCTTTCAAGAGAGGGGACGCTAGGCATATGCGGGTTTAACGTGATTAATATGAGAAATTAAATTGTGTTAGATTGTAAAACGTGCCGGGGGTGGAGAAATAGACCGGGCTGCGCGATGCTTAAGCACGAGACCGTGTCCTAGTACGTGAGGCTACATTGATTTCCGCTAAACGCGTCATCTTCCACAAAGTTCATCGAGGGTCAGCAGAGGTCAAAATGGCGGCCATCCTGTCGACGATTTTGTGCCGTCATTGACGTCGAAGTGACGCGTATACCACTAATAGGCACGGGCTAAGTCAAAGCACTAACAGCGCTTTTTGGTCGATTGTCTCTAAATATTGACTCAAGAAATGATCATGATCGGTGATTTACACCATTCATTTAACCCTTTAAATCTTGCACCTTAACCCTTTGCATTCGGGAAATCTAAAGGGATGCCTTGGCAAACAGTGCAGGCCCAGATCAGACGTACGGCTTCCAATTGTCTGGGACTTTTACCCGACACTGAGATGAAATGACATCTCACACCCTGCCACCCAATAAAACCAATAGGGTTTATTTACATGGACGGTCCAACTCTCCGCACTTTCCATGGTAAACATTTCAATAAGAAAATTAAGAAGCCTCTGTGGAGTAGTGATAAACCAAGCATTGCAGAATCGATCCCGGGCTTCTCCAAATTTTCGGATGGGTCTTGAAACCGAGGTCCCGTCTCAATGTGACGTTAGTTGTTGGTGGGACGTACAACTGAAACACACTCACTCAATAATAAAGTTCACACCGCTGATACTGATGTAAACATGAAAACGTCACCGGCTCCCATGCAAGGTTTATGATCACCAAAGGGGCTCACAAAAGAGCCAGCGCACGACATAACCTACAATAAGACATGTGCGCCCAACGAAGACTCAGATCAGCCTGCGCATCCGCACAGTCTGATCAGAGTCTTCGTTGAGCGATCTAAGGATAACTAAGGGCCCAATGCGTCTTTATGCAGCAAGAGAAGTCTCTGGTAAGATTTATAGATGCGCAGGCTGATCTGATTCATCGCTTGGCGCACATGTAAATTGTAGGAAATGCTGTGCCCGGCTCATATTTCTTTGCTAGCGACTTAAAGTCACTGATACACCCTTGGACATCAGTTAAATTAAGTTCCATACCCACGTTTACATTGTCAATCTCACAAACTAGCGTGAAGCTCCTTAAGAAGCTAAGGAAAAAATACACACTGATTTTCTTCCATCACGAAAACGCGTCTTTATAATTTTGACCCCTCTTGAAAAAAGTAGAAGTGAAGGCAATGATCCTTTTCAGTGATAAACAAGTTGCCTCTAAAAGCAAAACAATTCATCTATGCTTGGAAACTCGACGAATTCATACCTTTGTTTGGTATTTCTAAAATATCTATCAAAACTCATAAACAACTAGAAAAATACAGGAAGACGGCAAACATTTTGAAAAAAAAAAAAAAAAAAACGCTGGAACTCTTATAAAAAAATTATTACACTAGTCACTCAAAGGCACTTCTATATAGCAAAACAGGGGTAAACCTTATTTTTTCTAATTTCGGCTCTAAAATATAGATTGTGGGTACTCGTTAGAACCGCCTCGATGAGGCGGTTCTAACGTGTGCCCATAATCTATATTTTGAGCAGAAATAAGATCAGTATCACATTTTTTTCTCTTAAAAATTTCATTTTTTTCGGGGGTAAAGGTTACAATGAATTTGTATAGGCGTATTTTCGTAATGAAACGTCATATATATTCCATGTAATTTGCAAGCAAAACGTATGTTGCAAACAGCGAGATCTCGTTAATGTCGCCAGTGTACAGTCATATTGCGGGGAACCATGGTTCAATCTCACTTCACTTAATATCAAGTGACGTCGCGTTGCCATTAAAGTTTTACCATCACGAAAACACGCCTATATTATTTTGACCTCCCCCCACCCCACCCCGAAACCCCACTTTTATATTATAAAACTGGGGTTTCCAGGGGTAAATCTTGTATTTCTTATTCTTGCACTAAAATATTGATTGTGGGTACTCGTTATAACCGCCTCATCGAGGCGGTCCTTACTAGTACCAACAATCTATATTCTGAGCAGAAATAAGAAAAATATCTCAATTTTCAGCCTTAAATTTTCTTCTCTTTTTTTCGGCGGTAAAGTTTACAAAGTATTTGTTTAGGCGTGTTTTCGTAATACCATGTAACAACGTAAGTAATGCAAACATGGATGTAAATATACGGGAGTGGATATTTCCATCTATTTCTCTCCCTTTGCAAACAAACATTTGTATAAAAGGAAGGAAATAAAAAACGCTAAAAAGTGAAAACAAGAGAGGCCAGAATTCACATCACGGAAACGTATTTCGCATTACGATAACACACCCGTATGGCATAGTGCATTTGTTTTTCATATCTCCAAAATGGTTACTTTTCTGATGAAAATCTATGATATTTTTCTTATAAATACTGCAAACGTAGGTTGTGGGTGCTCGTTAGAACCGCCTCATTGAGGCGGTTCTAACGAGTACCCACAACCTATGTCTTGGAGTAAAAATAAGGAAAATAAAATTTACCCCCTTAAATATGTTCTACAAAAGGGTTATCCTTTGGAAGCAAGGAATACACCACAGAACTGAAAAAATATGGAGTGTACATGTCCCCCGGGCCAGACCAGCCAGCCTCGGCCAACCAAGCCCCATCAGTGACCCTCAGATATTTTCAAAATTCAATTTTTCAGTCAAAATTTAAACCCCAGTTTTCTCTATATGAAGTGGGGTTTAGGGGGATGTTCAATTCACGGACCTGTTCACGTGATGGAACATTCTTCATTTCACCCACAGACATCACCGGAGGGAGAGATTTTCAACTAATTATATTAAGTAAAATAAGATTTTATTCTAAGGTCCCTTAAACCATCGGCCTACACATGTATATTACCGGCCCCGATAGCTCAGTTGGTAGAGTGTCCGCTCCGGGGAGCGGGAGGTCTCGGGTTCGATCCCGGGCCGCGACATACCAAAATCGTTAAAAATGGTACTAGCTGCTCCTCGCTTGGCACTCAGATTTACGGGGTAGAGCTAGGACTGGTCGATCCAGTGTCAGGATAATGTGACTGGGTGTGGTATCATGTAATGTGCCTGGGACATGATACTTCAGTGAGGCAGCACTATAAACGTGAGCATTGAGCTCCCTGTCGCAACCAGACACCGTCGTGATATGACTGAAAAATTGTTGAAAGCGACGTTAAACCCGAATTCACACACACACACACATGTATATCAAAAAACCAGGCCCAAGCAGAAGGGAACAAAGAAATTTAACATAAACAACTCTATACATAGTACAGTTCACAAAATCTCCAAACACATCATAAAAATGGGATAAAAAGAGCACAGCAAATAGCATATCCCCACGTCAGTAGTCGGTTCGGGATCGGTTTTACTGCAAGTCGGCCCGTCCATGCTTATAAATCATATTGGTTTCATTGGGCGACAGGGCTTGATATGTCATTTCATCTCAATGTCGGGTAAAAGTCCCACAAAATTGGAAGCAACGTCTCCAAAATGACCTGCACAGTGTTGACGGGGACGTTAAACCTCAAATCAAAAAAAAAAAAACCTGCCAAGTCCATCTGGGAATTTTGGACAGGTTTTTTGAAAACAAAAATCGTCAAAAATTTTTGGACAATTACAACACCTGCTCAAGAACTCCCGATTTCAGCATTTATTTTTGCCATCACTATATATCCTTTTTTATAAGAGTTCCCGTGTTTTTTTTTTTCCAGTCTTCCATTTTAACTAGCTGGTAATGGGTTTTTATGCCCCCGCCTATTCGGAGAATAGCGGAAGGGCATTAAGTTTTACCCCTGTCCGTCCGTTCGTTTGTCCGCACCAACAAATGTATAGTTAGGTGGCTATGTAAATGGACAGAATCAGTGTAAGTCTATGGGACTTATTCCGTTAGACACCGAAAAAACTTTTTTTCTGTGGCTAAAAGTAGCCACTTAAGTATCAATCCTGCCAAAAATAGCCACATAAGTATACATCCGTGAGAACGTCCGTCCGTCCGTCCGTCCCGACATCAGAATCAGAATTGTTACTGGTGACACGTCAAATGACATTCATACACCAGGACCTGTGATATGGGAGTTAGTCCCTAGCTCTAACCAAAGATGTAAACTTAGCTACACAATCCTCGGCACCTTCAGCCGTCGAAATAATAGAATCGGGAAGGGCATTCGAATCTCTAATGGTTCGGGGGAAGAACGATTCTTTATAAATATCCGTTCTTGCAGTAAGTGTCTGAAACGTCATTGAATGGTGCTTTCTACAGTACCTAGCCGGGGGAACAAGGTCATCTGTTGGAATGCTGGCAGACCCTTTAGACCTTTGTATAAGAGTATGAGCCTACTGTCTCTTCTCCTTTTCTTGAGAGACTCCCATCTTAATTTTCCTAGAATTCCAGTCATGCTCCCAGTTTCAAAGCAATAATTTCCTGTTACAACTCTAGCAGCTCTATTCTGAACTTTTTTCAATTTCTTCATTAAGGACCACTCCGCTTGGGTCCCAGATGCAACTACCATATTCCAAGATTGGGCGAAGAAGTCCCCTGTATGCTGTCTCTTTCACATCCTGAGGACAGTCATGAAAATTTCGCCTCTGGAATCCAAGTGTACACATAGTGTAAGCCTTTGTACATATATTGCTTATGTGTGTATTCCATCTCAAATCGTGAGTGATTGTCACACCAAGCTATTTAATGGAATGCACATTTTCGAGGACCGTTCCATCTAAAGTGTAAGAAGCCTCAACTTTATTAGATCTCTTCCTTGTTATCTGCATAATATTGCATTTAACTGGCTGAAATCTCATGCCCCATTTTCGGGCCCAACATCCTAATCTATCTATGTCAGCCTGAAGTTTCAGTGAGTCATCTGTATCTCTAATTTCCCGGTAACAAACACAGTCATCTGCGAAAAGTCTTATTTCTGAGTCAATGCCAGTGGAAATATCATTGATGTACAGGAAGAACAATAGAGGACCAAGAACAGTCCCTTGTGGGACTCCAGACAAAACTGGCGCCCATACTGAAGATTCATCATTAACATCAACACGCTGTTTTCTGTAGCAAAGGAAGGAATCTATCCATTTAAGAGTCTTCCCTCCAATTCCATAACCAAATAATTTGAATTTAAGTAGTTCATGAGGAGGGGTGTCAAAAGCCTTCTCGAAGTCCAGAATAAATGTGTCCACCTGCCCCCCTTTGTCCAGAATTTTTGCCCAATCATTAATAACCGTGCTCAACTGAGTTTCGCAACTATGCCTTTTCCTAAATGCATGCTGTCTGTCTGACAAAATTTTATGTTCATCCAAGTGGGCCATGATGTTTGAGCAGACTATGTGTTCAAGCAATTTACATAAAACACAGGTCAGTGACACCAGGCAATAATTACGAGCAAGAGCCCTGTCTCCTTTCTTGAAAAGTGGACAGATGTTCGCTAGGAGCCATTCTTTGAGAATTTCACCCGTATCGAGAGATTGTTGGAAAAGATGAGCAATATCTGGACCTAACTCGTTTGCTAGTTCCTAGGACTCTAGGATAAAGCTCATCAGGCCCTAAAGCTTTAGAATGGTTCAAGCCTTTTAGTAACTTGATCACTCCCGCCGAGAATACAACAATATTTTTCATGAAAGGGGCCGATCTTCCAGTCAATGGAACCTCGTTGAACTCAGTTTTATTAATGCATCATTGAATTGACCAAAAATTCATCTGCCCTTTCAGAGTCCGGACCATAACTCCCAAACCGTATGGAATATATTCATGAATCTTCACAGGTGCATTCATCACACTGAGACGATGTGTCATGAACAAGGAAGACAACTCTTGCATTTTTGGTTTTTGGATTATCTGCCCTTGACTTACTCCTAAACCGTATGGAATATATTCATGAAACTTCACAGGTGCATTCATCACACTGAGACGATGTGTCATGAACAAGGAAGACAACTCTTGCATTTTTGGTTTTGAATTATCTGCCCTTGACTTAGTACCATATAGTAAACCGTGTCCGGGCCATAACTCCTAAACTGTATGGAATATATGCATGAAACTTCACAGGTGCATTCATCACACTGAGATGATCTGTCATGAACAAGGAAGACAACTCTTGCATGTTTGGTTTTTGGATTATCTGCCCTTGACTTAGTACCATATAGTTTTGTTTGATTTGAGGTTTAACGTCCCCGTCAACACTGTAAAGGTCATTTTGGAGACGCGGCTTCCAATTTTGTGGGACTTTTACCCGACACTGAGATGAAATGACATCTCAAGCCCTGTCGCCCAATGAAACCAATAGGGTTTATTAGCATGGACGGTCCGCCTCGCACCGCGGTTCCTGGACAGGTTTAGATCCTCTAAGCGGTTTACCAGTACTAGTGTGCGGGCCGGATTCAGCTCTGCGTGGAAGCATCATGCAGCCCATATAAGTACCATATAGTAAACCGTGTCCGGGCCATAACTCCTAAACCGTAATGAGTATATTTATGAAACTTCACAGAAGCATTCATCACACTAAGACGATGTGTCATGAACAAGGAAGACACTCATGCATTTTTGGTTTTTGGATTATCTGCCCTTGACTTAGTACCATATAGTAAACCGTGTCCGGGCCATAACTCCTTCACCGTATGGAATATATTCATGAAACTTCACAGGTGCATTCATCACACTGAGACAATGCGTCATGAACAAGGAAGACAACTCTTGCATTTTGGTTTTTGGATTATCTGCCCTTGACTTAGTACAATATAATAAACCGTGACCGGGCCATAACTCCTAAACCGTACGGAATATATTCATGAAACGTCACAGGTGCATTCATCACACTGAGAAGATGTGTCATGAACAAGAAAGACAACTCTTGCATTTTTGGTTTTTGGATTATCTGCCCTTGACTTAGTATCATATAGAAAACCGTGTCCGGGCCATAACTCCTAAACCGTATGGAATATATTCATGAAACTTCACAGGTGCATTCATCACACTGAGACGATGTTTCATGAACGAGGAAGACAACTCTTGCATTTTGGTTTTTGGATTATCTGCCCTTGACTTAGTACCATATAGTAAACCGTGTCCGGGCCATAACTCCTAAACCGTATGGAATATATTCATGAAACTTCACAGGTACATTCATCACACTGAGACGATGTGTCATGAACAAGAAAGACACTCATGCATTTTTGGTTTTTGGATTATCTGCCCTTGACTTAGTACCATATAGTAAACCGTGTCCGGGCCATAACTCCTAAACCGTATGGAATATATTCATGAAACTTCACAGGTGCATTCATCACATTGAGACGATGTGTCATGAACAAGGATTTGGTTTTTGGATTATTTGCCCTTGATGCATATATTTTATGATTGATTTGAAGTACATTTATAATATTTTTTATGAATGGCATTTGGCGGGGGCATCTGTGTCCTATGGGCACTTTTTCTAGTAATATATACTTTGAAAATACCAAACGAAGATATAGATTCATCGAGTTTCCAAGCATGAATAAATTGTTTGGCTTTGAGAAGCAACTGGTTTATCACTGTATCATAGACTAGCAAACCAACCAAACAAAATATACTTTTCATTCCATTTGTATGGCAATACAGTACCTTTGGATGTGAGAAAGTCTTTAAAATTTATGTAAAACGTTTGTACATATCTACAACCCCCAAAAAGATGGATCAAAGATGTCCTACATCATAGTGCAGTTTATATTTTCTTGTCGTTTGGGGCCATTGATTCCATTGTGGAATTTTGAAAATATTTGAGGGTCACTGATGAGGCCTAACTGGCCTAACTGGCCGAAACTAGCTAGCCTGGCCCAGAAAAACATGTACATTACATATTTTCGGGTTCTGTGGTGTATTCCTTGCTTCCAAAGGGTAATCCTTTTAAAGAACATGTTTACTTTCATTTACACATCATGAAAACACGCCTATATAATTTTGACCCCCTTGAACCCCACGTTTATATAGAAAAACTGGGGTTTGCAGGGGTAAACCTTATTTGTCATTTCTTCTCTAAAAATATAGATTGTGGGTACTCGTTAGAACCGCCTCGATTTGTAACACTCTAGGCTGGTCCCCCAGGTATTAGACTTCCTGCCTTGCCGAGGCCCTGGGAGCTCAATTCCTACTGGGCTCATTGCCGCTGTGGTCTCTGTGCCCACTGGGAAGAGCTAAAGGAAGTACCACCCGTTTGCCGTGGGTGGCGTCCCGTACCCCGGATGAAGGGGTCCTGGAGGTTGAGGGCTAACTGGAGTTCAGTTCTTCAGGTGCCCAACGCACCTCTTTGGCCTGGATTTCGGTAAGACGGGCGGTCGTGCGGTCCGGCACGGTCAATCGGCTGGTCGTGCCAAGCCCTAGAAATAACCTTTTACTTCCTCTTCCTAGTCTTTTGTATCATCCTGAATACACACCGTTTGCTCATAAAGTCTTTTCACAACCTTTCCATTTCTAGAACGCGGCGGCTAAACGGACCAATCGTGCAACTTCTTGCTTGTACGAGTATATCTTCTGTGTATCTCTAACACTTGATGAAGGAAAGCCACTCACTTAAAGTGTTCCCTTGTAGGGCTCCATGGTGGGCGGAGAGCACGGAGGACGAATCATGCAATCTCTTCATCATGGCTATAGATAAGAAGAGAAAGAAACCAACCCAAGACGACTCATCAGATCCTAACTTATCGGACGACGACACAACAATACCAAATGACACTACGGCTCACATTTCCCGCGCTTCCTACTCATAGAAAGTAGAGAGGATGATCATCCTATAACATCTCTTTCACCTTTTGTTATCCAAAAAGTTATTTCCGGCCTGGCTGGTGAACCTTAAAAATATTAAAAAATTATATAGGTCGAACCAGCTACTCGTTGAGATCAACAAAAAAGCCCATGCCGAGAATCTCCTGAAGAGTACAACTTTTCATAATTTGACTGTGCGAGTGTTCCCTCATACCTCGCTGAATTCCTCAAAGGGGGTTATTCGTTGCCCAGATTTGAGGAACTCCAGCGAGGAGGAGATTCTTGAAGGCATACGATCTCAAGGAGTAACATCTGTCAAACGTTTTAAGATCAAACGCAACGGCAAACTTAAGGACATTTACACTTTTGTTTTTACCTTTAAGACACCTGTATTGCCAAAGACACGCAAAGTGGCATACTTTAGAGTTAGCGTGGAAGTTTACATTCCGAACCCGTTACGCTGCCACAATTGCCAGAAATATGGACACCATGAAAACAGGTGTACAAAGGACCCTGTCTGTGCAAATTGTGGCGAACCAGCGAACCACACGGAACAAAGTTGCAAAAATGCACCCAAATGTTTTAACTGCGGTGAAAGACACAGCGCTAATTCTAAAGGGTGCCACATTTGGCATAAAGAAAAAGAAATTCTAACCGTAAACTACAAGAGAAACATCTCGTTTCCAGAAGCGCGGAAAATCGTTGAGTCGTCTACTCCTATTCCTGGTGTCAGCTATGCAAGCGTCGGCCTTGCCGTGGCCCTGGGGGCTCAATTCCCACTGGGCACGTTGCTGCTGTGGTCAATGTGCCCACTGGGAAGAGCTAAAGGAAGTACCACCCGTTTGCCGTGGGTGGCGTCCTGTAAGCCGGAAGAAGGGATCCTGGAGGTTGAGGGTTACCTGAGGTGGCGGTGCTTCAGGTGCCCAACACGCCTCTTTGGCCTGGCTTTTCGGTGTAGACGGGTGGCCGTGCGGTCCGGCACGGTCAATCGGCTGGTCACGCCGAGCCCTAGAGATACCGCTTTGCTTTCTCTTCAACTCTTTTTGTATCTTTCCTGATACCAACCATATGCCCATTTACCTTACCCTTTTCTGTCTTTTTATCTCTAGAAGGCGGTGGCTAAACGGATCAATCGTGTAGGCATTTTGTTTATACGAGTATATCTCACGTGTATCTCTAACACCTGCGAGTTGGATAACCACTCCAGGATGGTGTTCCCTTGTAGGGCTCCACGGAGGGCGGAGAGCACTTGGGACGAAACTAGAATTTTTTTCTAATGGCTCCTGGAAAAAAACATAACCGCAAATCACCTAACCGAAAATCACCTAACCACAACGCACCTAAACGTAAAAAACAAGAGGATTCATCCGAATCGGATGAACACAGTCAACAATCCAGTCAGCAGTCTAGTCAACAATCTAGTCAGCAGTCTGCTGAACCAAATTTTGACAATGTTCCGCGTTTCTTGGTCGTTACGTCGCTTGACGATACACGAACTGTATCTAGCCTTTCCCCCTTCGTCATCGAGAAAAGTATTCTCTCCATTGCCGGACACCCTAAGAGTATAAAACAACTCAAATCGGGTGATCTTCTCTTGGAAGTCGAGAGAAAACAGCAAGTGGTAAGCCTGCTAAACACCAACAAACTCTTTGATCTAAAAGTTAAAGTCTCTTTACATAACACGCTCAATTCATCTAAGGGAGTGATTCGCAGCCCAGAACTGCGTCCTTGTTCAGATGAAGAGATAGTCGATAACTTGAAAGATCAGGGAGTTGTTGGTGTTCGTAACATTCAAGTTCGTAGAAATGGTGTACTAAAACCAACAGCAACTTATGTGTTGACTTTTAATACACCAATTCTACCCAAGAAGATCAAAGTCGCATATCTTTCCATTAACGTAGAGGTATACATCCCAAACCCTCTTAGATGTTACTCTTGTCAGGCTTTTGGCCATCACGAAAGCAGATGTCAGAGAAAAAAAACTCTGTCCTAATTGTGGTGAAGAAAAGCATGTTGATAATCACCTCAACTGCAAAAATGAACCCAAATGCGTAAATTGTGATGGCAAACATGCTATTTTCTCCCGAGACTGTCCGGCATGGAAAAAAGAAAAAGAAATACTCACCGTCAAGTACCAAAGGGGGATAACATTCCCAGAAGCGCGGAAGATTGTCGAAGAGCGATACATAACACCAACCACCAGTTTCGCCAGCATCACAAAGGGTGCTGGTGTAAAATGTACCAGCTCCGCAACACAGACTGCTGAATCATACATAGCTGAACTGAAAAAATCTGGTGCATGGAGTAAACCCACTCCAGCACCACAAAGTTCAACCAATTTATCAAATGGTGCAATTCAGGTTGCTCCGGTTCGGTCGACAGCGACCGTACCGAAGCCAGCGCCGATTGCAAAAGAGAAACCCGACTCAGGTCGAACTAATAAGGGGTCGCAAGATCCGATCAAAAAACATCAATTGTCTCAAAAACAAACAGACAGACAACGTAAAATGGAAAGAGACAATATAAAATTTCAGAACAGATTCGGATCTTTGAGTGACAGTGATATGGAGTTGACTGAAACTCCATCATCACCAAGTGGCAATAACAGATCGAGGTCTGCCACACCACGAGCTGGTGGTAGCAGATCTATATCACCAATTGCACCTCCATAATAGTTTCTAGTCTTTAAATATCTCTCCTTAAAATGGATTTAAAACACAAAATAATACAATGGAATTGTCGAGGTCTTAAATCGAATTATAATGAACTCTTATTACTTATTTCGCTACTAACCCCATCGGTGTTTTGTTTGCAAGAAACTTTTTTAAAAACTGATGACAACATAGATGTCAGGGGTTTCAATACATACAACTATATCTATTCTGATGGTAACAAACCATCTGGTGGCAGTTCAATTTTTGTTAAATCATGTTTACCACAAAGAGAGATCAAATTAAAAACAGACCTACAAGCTGTAGCAGTATCGGTTTCTCTGGATAAAGAAACTACAATTTGCTCTCTATATATCCCACCCTCATTTTCTTTAAAGCCCGAACATCTTGACTCATTGCTGAGTCAACTTCCATCGCCATATCTTTTAGTTGGCGACTTCAATGGTCACAATATTCTATGGGGCTGTAAAGATATCAATAACAGAGGAGCACTTGTCGAAGATTTTATTGCAAAGAGCGATCTTTGCTTGATGAATGATAAATCTTATACTTACCTTCACCCTGCGACAGGTCATTTGTCTTCTTTAGATCTCTCTTTGTGTCACCCATCTCTCTTCTTGGACTATGACTGGTCTGTTCATGATGATCAGTGCGGAAGTGATCACTTCCCTGTTATAATTGAGAGCGTAAACGAACCAGATGAAGACTGTAACCAGAAGTGGAAAATGAATAAAGCCGACTGGGAATCATTCCATAATTTATGTGAAGAAGAGTTAACAGTTGATCACTTAAATGAATCATCCGACATTGTTTCTGATTTCACAGATACACTTATTAATATATCAGAACAATGCATTCCAAAGACCTCCACAAATACTAAGAAAAGCAAGCCTTGGTTTAATAATGACTGTAAAGAAGCTATTAAAAAGCGTAAACAGGCTCTAAATAAGTTCTGCAAAAGTCCCACTTCAGAAAAGCTAAACGACGTAAAAGTTTTTAGAGCTAAAGCTCGGCGAACAATCCGAGCTTCAAAACGAAAGTCATGGAGAGAATATGTCTCCAAATTGAACTACAAAACCCCCATTAAAAAGGTTTGGGATATGGTACGAAAAATTTCAGGAAAAACAAAGTCCTCTAGTTTTACACATTTAAATACTGAATTTGACACAATAGCTTCAACAAAAAAAGATATTTCAGATACCCTTGGGAGCACATTCTTGAATAATTCATCATCGCGTAATTTTTCTGACACTTTTAGAAATTTCAAAAAGGACCAGGAGAAAAGAAAACTTAACTTCAAATCCCTTAATTACGAAGAATACAACACACCTTTTAACTTATCCGAACTAGTTGAAGCCATTGAAAAATCACATGATACGGCAACCGGCCCCGATGAAATTCATTATCAGATGCTTAAGCATCTGCCAAAAAGTTCTCTTACAACACTTTTAGGTATCTTTAATAATATTTGGGAAACGGGGGTCTGTCCTGAGAGCTGGCGTGTAGCTACAGTTGTACCAATTCCGAAACCAGGGAAAGATCATGCAGAACCTACAAATTATCGTCCGATAGATTTGACAAGTTGTTTGTGTAAATCATTGGAGAGAATGATAAACAAGAGATTAGTCTGGTACTTAGAGTCCAACAACCTCATTTCAGAATATCAATCGGGTTTTCGTTCGGAACGCAGTACCAATGACAATTTAATAAGACTAGAAACATTTATACGAGATGCTTTTATTAACAAAGAACACGTAGTAGCTGTCTTTTTCGACTTGGAGAAAGCATATGATACAACATGGCGTTATGGTATATTGAAAGATCTCCATAACATTGGCTTAAGAGGAAAACTTCCCAGTTTTATTGAAAGCTTTTTAGGGGAGCGCATGTTTCAGGTGCGTGTGGGGTCTACCCTGTCAGATTTCTATGATCAAGAACAGGGTGTCCCACAGGGTAGTATTCTTTCAACTACGCTATTTAACATCAAAATAAACAATATTATACAATGTTTGGACGACAAAACTGATTGTTCCTTGTATGTTGACGATTTCTGTATATGTTACCGTTCAAAAAATATGAAAACAATTGAACGAAAGTTGCAACAAAATTTAAAACGAATAGAAGAATGGACTGATAAAAATGGTTTCAAGTTCTCCAAGTCGAAAACGCAGTGTGTTCATTTTTATAAGCTACGGAAGAAACACGAACATCCTTCCTTGTTTTTATACGGATCACAAATTCCTGTTGTTGAAGAAGCCAAATTTCTTGGGGTCATATTTGATCAAAAGTTATCTTTTATTCCCCATATTAAATATCTTAAAGCGAAATGCTTAAAAGCTTTGAATCTTTTGAAAGTTTTAGCCCATACAAGTTGGGGAGCAGATCGGTATACTTTATTACATCTTTACCGGTCTTTAATAAGATCTAAATTAGATTATGGGTCTGTTGTTTATGGTTCTGCCAGAAAGTCCTATTTAAAATCATTGGATACTATCCATCACCAAGGCCTTCGTCTGGCTATGGGAGCCTTTCGTACTTCTCCCGTATTAAGCCTTTATGTAGAAGCAGGTGAACCATCTTTAACTTCGCGCAGAGAGAAACTTTCTCTTCAGTATGCTATCAGACTTGCTGCAAATCCATCTAACCCGGCATCAAAAATTTCATTTCCACCTCAATTTGTAGATAAGTATGAAACAAAACCCACAGCAATCAAACCTTTTGGATTACATATTTTACCACTGCTGGAAAATTCAGGTATCGACCTTAAAATATTCAAAAACGTGAAACCGCCGAAGTTCCATCTTGGTGTATTAAACAACCTTCTATTCTGTTCGACTTACATGATGGAAAAAAATCCGAATCAAATCCAATACTTCTCAAACAAAACTTTCAGGTACTGCAGTCCCGTTACAATGATTACCATCAAGTCTATACTGATGGTTCCAAAGAAGGAGATAAAGTTGGCTGTGCGTATGTTTCTAAAGATACGCACAAAACCATGCGCCTTCCAGATGGTTCATCTATTTTTACAGCTGAAGCCAAAGCAATAGACCTAGCTTTAGATTTTATCAGTTCTTCAACAATTCAAAAAGCAATTATATTTTCTGATTCACTTTCTGTGCTTAAGGCTTTAGACCATTCATCATCTAAAAGTCCTCAAATTCAAAAATTGATCGAAAAACATCATGAAATTTCTAAAACACACCAAATCTTGTTTTGTTGGCTTCCGAGCCATATTGGCATTGTCGGCAATGAATATGCTGACAAGAAAGCAAAGGAATCGCTCAATCTTGATCCATCTGTTTTTAAAATTCCTTTTAATAATTTTAAACCATTTATCAACCGATACATCTTGTCGGAATGGCAAGGCGAATGGGACCGTGCAATAAATAACAAACTCCATGCCATTAAACCTGTCGTTAGTACAAAATGCTCTCCTCCACAGTTTTCCAGAAAAGAGGACGTAGTATTAACACGACTGCGCATCGGCCATACTAGAGTTACTCATTCTTACATTTTTAATGGTGATGATCAACCTTCTTGTGTAGGTTGTGATCAGCCATTTACTGTAAAACATATCTTAATTGACTGTGTTGACTTTTCACCTTCACGTATTTTATATTTCAAAGCTGACACTTTACAACAACTGTTTCGAGATGTACCTGTTGATAATATTATTTTATTCTTAAAAGAAATTGGACTTTTTCATAAGATTTAACTGTTTCAGATTTTTATACATTATCATTCTGACTTTTTACTTTTAATATCATCATAATTATTCATGCCGTTTAACCATTAACCGTTTGACGCTTATGACCCACAAAGAGGGTTGACGCGTCGTTAAACACGAAATCATCATCATCAACCACTGCTAGAAAATTCAGGCATCGACCTTAAAAATATTCAAAAACATGAAACGGCCGAAGTTCCATCTTGGTGTATTAAAAAACCTTCTATTCTGTTCGACTTACATGATGGCAAAAAATCCGAATCAAATCCAATACTTCTCAAACAAAACTTTCAGATACTGCAGTCACGTTACAATGATTACCAGCAAGTCTATACTGATGGTTCCAAAGAAGGAGATAAAGTTGGTTGTGCGTATGTTTCTAAAGATACGCACAAAACCATGCGCCTTCCAGATGGTTCATCTATTTTTACAGCTGAAGCCAAAGCAATAGACCTAGCTTTAGATTTTATCAGTTCTTCAACATTTCAAAAAGTAATTATATTTTCTGATTCACTTACTGTGCTTAAGGCTTTAGACCATTCATCATCTAAAAATCCTCAAATTCAAAAATTGATCGAAAAACATCATGAAATTTCTAAAACACACCAAATCTTGTTTTGTTGGCTTCCGAGCCATATTAGCATTGTCGGCAATGAATACGCTGACAAGAAAGCAAAGGAATCGCTCAATCTTGATCCATCTATTTTTAAAATTCCTTTTAATAATTTTAAACCATTTATCAACAGATACATCTTGTCGGAATGGCAAGGCGAATGGGACCGTGCAATAAATAACAAACTCCATGCCATTAAACCTGTCGTTAGTACAAAATGCTCTCCTCCACAGTTTTCCAGAAAAGAGGACGTAGTATTAACACGACTGCGCATCGGCCATACTAGAGTTACTCATTCTTATATTTTTAATGGTGATGATCAGCCTTCTTGTGTAGGTTGTGATCAGCCATTCACTGTGAAACATATCTTAATTGACTGTGTTGACTTTTCACCCTCACGTTTTTTATATTTCAAAGCTGACACTTTGCAACAACTGTTTCGAGATGTACCTGTTGATAACATCATTTTATTCTTAAAAGAAATTGGTCTTTTTCATAAGATTTAACTGTTTCAGATTTTTATACATTATCATACTGACTTGTTACTTTTAATATCGTCATAATTATTCATACCATTTAACCATTAACCGACTGACGCTATTGACCCACCAAGAGGGTTGACGCGTCGTTAAACACGAAATCATCATCATCATCATCATCATGCAAGCGTCGCTCAGTCAACTATGAAAAAGGTACCTGTTGAAGATGCTGCCATTAAAACCGATCCTATACCTGGTCGCAAACCTTTACAAAAATTAAAACCTAAACAACAAACTGAAGATTAACCGAACATTGCCAAAATTTAAACACCACCACCACAGCCAGTACAAGACAATAAATCAGAAAAATTATTGAAAAGTTCTACTTTTGAAATGATAAAAAATGATTTAAAAACAGCAACAAAAACAACAAACATCCCAAAAAAAAAAAAAAAAAAAAAAAAAAAAAAACAGACAGACAACGTAAAATGGAAAGAGACAGTATAAAAAATCAGAACAGATTCGGATCTTTGAGTGACAGTGATATGGAGTTCACTGAAACTCTATCACCACGAAGTGAGCATAGCAGATCGAGGTCAACAACATCACGAGGTGGTAATAACAGATCAATATCACCAGTTGCACCTCACAAATAATTTCTAGCCTTATATAACTCTCCATAAAATGGATTTAAAACACAAAATAATACAATGGAATTGTCGAGGTCTTAAATGAAATTATAATTAACTCGTATTACTTCTTTCTTTATTAAACCCATCGGTTTTTTGTTTACAAGAAACTTTTTTTGAAAACTGATGACAAAACTGATGTCAGGGGTTTCAATACATGTAACTATATATATCCTGATGGTAACAGACCATCTGGTGGCAGTTCAATTTTTGTTTAATCTTGTTTACCATAAAGAGAGATCAAAATGAAAACAGAACTACAAGCTGTAGCAGTATAGGTTTCTCTGGATAAAGAAACTACAATTTGCTCTCTATATATCCCACCCTCATTTTCTTTAAAGCCCGAACATCTTGACTCATTGCTGAGTCAACTTCCATCGCCATATCTTTTAGTTGGCGACTTCAATGGTCACAATATTCTATGGGACTGTAATGATATCAATAACAGAGGAGCACTTGTTGAAGATTTTATTGCAAAGAGCGATCTTTGCTTGATGAATGATAAATCTACTACTTACCTTCACACTGCGACAGGTCATTTGTCTTTAGATCTCTCTTTGTGTCACCCATCTCTCTTCTTGGACTATGACTGGTCTGTTCATGATGATCAGAGCGGAAGTGATCACTTCCCTGTTATAATTGAGAGCGTAAACGAACCAGATGAGGACTGTAACCAGAAATGGAAAATGAATAAAGCCGACTGGGAATTATTCCATAATTTATGTGAAGAAGAGCTATCAGTTGATCACTTAAATGAATCATCTGACATTTTTTCTGATTTCACAGATACACTTATTAATATATCAGAACAATGCATTCCAAAGACCTCCACAAATACTAAGAAAAGCAAGCCTTGGTTTAATAATGACTGTAAAGAAGCTATTCAAAAGCGCAAACAGGCTGTAAAAGTAACTGTCCATATGGCCTTCCTTTGTTTAGGTTTCCATTATGGTCTGGTCGCTTAATGTTTGTATTTCTTTCCCTTTGGTGTCTTTTATGGATGGAGTAAGTTAATTGTATCAATTCCTAATCTTTGTTTTACTTCTACTCTAAATAAGTATCACTTCAGAAAAGCTAAACGACGTAAAAGTTTTTAGAGCTAAAGCTCAGCTAACAATTCGAGCTTCCAAACGAAAGTCATGGAGAGAATATGTTTCCAAATTGAACTACAAAACCCCCAGTAAAAAGGTTTGGGATATGGTACGAAAAATTTCAGGAAAAACAAAGTCGCCTAGTTTTACACATTTAAATACTGGATTTGACACAAAAGCTTCAACTAAAAAAGATATTTCAGTTACTTTTGGTAGCACATTCTTGGGTAATTCATCACCGCGAAATTATTCTGACACTTTTAGAATTTTCCAAACGGACCAAGAGAAAAGAAAACTAAACTTCAAATCCCTCAATCACGAAGTATACAACAAACCTTTTAACTTATCCGAACTAGTTGAAAACATTGACAAATCACATGATACGGCAACCGGCCCCGATGAAATTCATTATCAGATGCTTAAGCAACTGCCAAAAAGTTCTCTTTCAACACTTTTAGATATCTATAATAAAATTTGGGAAACGGGGGTCTGTCCTGAGAGCTGGCGTTTTGCTACTGTTGTACCAATTCCGAAACCAGGGAAAGATCATGCAGAACCTACGAATTACCGACCGATATCTTTTACAAGTTGTTTGTGTAAAACATTGCAGAGAATGATAAACAAGAGATTAGTCTGGTACTTAGAGTCCAACAACCTCATTTCAGAATATCAGTCAGGCTTTCGTTCGGAACGTAGTACCAACGACAATTTAATAAGACTAGAAACATTTATACGAAATGCTTTTATTAACAAAGAACACGTAGTAGCTGTCTTTTTCGATTTGGAGAAAGCATATGATACCACTTGGCGTTATGGAATATTGAGAGATCTCTATAACCTCGGCTTAAGGGGAAAACTTCCCAGTTTTATTCAGAGTTTTTTTAGGTGAGCGTGTATTTCAAGTCCGCGTGATATCTACCCTGTCAGATGTTTATGCACAAGAGCAGGGTGTCCCACAAGGTAGTATTCACTCAACTACGCTATTTAACATCAAAATAAATAATATTGTACAATGTTTGGACGACAAAACAGACTGTTCATTGTATGATGGTGAGTTTTGTATATGTTACCGTTCAAAAAACATGAAAACAATTGAACGAAAGTTACAACAAAATTTAAAACGAATAGAAGAATGGACTGATAAAAATGGTTTCAAGTTCTCCAAGTCGAAAACGCAGTGTGTTCATTTTTGTAAGCTACGGAAAAAACACGACCATCCTTCCCTGTTTTTATACGGATCACAAATTCCTGTCGTTGAAGAAGCCAAATTTCTTGGGATCATATTTGATCAAAAGTTATCTTTTATTCCCCAGATTAAATATCTTAAAGCGAAATGCTTAAAAGCTTTGAATCTTTTGAAATTTTTAGCTCATACAAGTTGGGGAGCAGATCGGTACACTTTATTACATCTTTACCGGTCTCTGATAAGATCTAAATTAGATTATGGGTCTGTTGTTTATGGTTCTGCCAGAAAGTCGTATTTAAAATCTTTGGATACCATTCATCATCAAGGCCTTCGTTTGGCTATGTGAGCCTTCCGTACTTCTCCCGTATTCAGCCTTTTAGTAGAAGCAGGTGAACCATCTTTAACTTCGCGCAGAGAGAAACTTTCTCTTCAGTATGCTATAAGACTTGCTGCAAATCCATCTAACCCGGCATCCAAAATTTCATTTCCACCTCAATTTGTAGATATGTATGAAACCAAACCCACAGCAATCAAACCTTTTGGATTACGTATTTTACCACTGCTAGAAAATTCAGGTATCGACCTTAAAAATATTCAAAAACATGAAACGGCCGAAGTTCCATCTTGGTGTATTAAAAAACCTTCTATTCTGTTTGACTTACATGATGGTAAAAAATCCGAATCAAATCCAATGCTACTCAAACAAAACTTTCAGGTACTGCAGTCACGTTACAATGATTACCAGCAGGTCAATACTGATGGTTCCAAAGAAGGAGATAAAGTTGGTTGTGCGTATGTTTCTAAAGATACACCAAAGATACACTAAAGCACCAAACCTTGCGCCTTCCAGATGTTTCATCTATTTTTACAGCTGAAGCCAAAGCAAGAGACCTAGCTTAAGATTTTATCAGTTCTTCAACAATTCAAAAAGCAATTTTATTTTCTGATTCACTTTCTGTGCTTAAGGCTTTAGACCATTCGTCATCTAAAAATCCTCAAATACAAAAATTGATCGAAAAACATCATGAAATTTCTAAAACACACCAAATCTTGTTTTTGTTGGCTTCCGAGCCATATTTGCATTGTCGGCAATGAGTGTGCTGACAAGAAAGCAAAGGAATCGCTCAATCTTGATCCGTCTGTTTTTAAAATTCCTTTTAATAATTTTAAACCATTTATCAACGGATCCATCTTGTCGGAATGGCAAGATGCATGGGACCATGAAATAAATAACAAACTCCATGCCATTAAACCTGTCGTTGGAACAAAATGCTCTCCTCCACAATTTTCCAGGAAAGAGGATGTAGTTTTAACGCGACTGCGCATTGGCCATATTAGAGTTACTCATTCTTATATTTTGAATGGTGATGATCAGCCTTCTTGTGTAGGATGTGATCAGCCATTCACGGTTAAGCATATCTTGATTGAAAGTGTAGACTTTTCACAGTCCCGTGACTTATACTTTAAAGCTGACACTTTGCAACAATTGTTTCAGGATGTACCTGTTGATAATATTATTTTATTCTAAACAGATATTGGAATTTTCCATAAGATTTAACTGTTTCAGATTTTTATACATATCGTACTTATTTTTTTTAATTTTAGTATCCTCGTAATTCTTCATGCCATTTAACCATTAACCGCTTGACGCTTATGACCCATAAAGAGGGTTGACGCGTCGTTAAACACGAATTCATCATCATCATCATCCTCATCACTTTCTGTGCTTAAGGCTTTAGACCATTCATCATCTAAAAATCCTCAAATACAAAAATTGATCGAAAAACATCATGAAATTTCTAAAACACACCAAATCTTCATTTGTTGGCTTCCGAGCCATGTTGGCATTGGCGGCAATGAGTGTGCTGACAAGAAAGCAAAGGAATCGCTCAATCTTGATCCGTCTGTTTTTAAAATTCCTTTTAATAATTTTAAACCATTTATCAACAGATACATCTTGTCGGAATGGCAAGGCGAATGGGACCGTACAATAAATAACAAACTCCATGCCATTAAACAAAATGCTCTCTTCCAGTGTTTTCCAGGAAAGAGGATGTAGTATTAACAAGACTGCGCATTGGCCATACTAGAGTTACTCATTCTTATATTTTGAATGGTGATGATCAGCCTTCTTGTGTAGGATGTGATCAGCCATTCACTGTTAAACATATCTTAATTGAATGTGTAGACTTTTCACAGTGCCGTGACTTATACTTCAAAGCTGACACTTTGCAACATTGTTTCAAGATGTACCTGTTGATAGTATTATTTTATTCTAAAAAGATATTGGACTTTTTCATAAGATTTAACTGTTTCAGATTTTTATACTTTTAATATTCTCATAATTCTTCATGCCGTTTAACCATTAACCGCTTGACGCTTATGACCCACAAAGAGGGTTGACGCGTCGTTAAACACGAAATCATCATCATCTCTAGGCTGGAACCATACATGTAGCACACTTGAATCTTTTGTAACGTTGAATGGTAATTTGAAATATCTTTCCTGACTTCAACACTCGTAATAAATTTTTAACTCCTAAACTTCTTAATCGGGGTTATCGGTACCATAAACTACGCAAAGCCTTTTCAAAATTTTATAGACGGCATTCTGATTTAATTTCAAAATTCGATATTAGACTTAAATCTCTTCTGGAACAAGGTCTATCGAAAACTCGAATTTTATGGCGAATTTTAACCCTGAGATGCTTGCTTAACACAGGTTGGACTGTATTAGTCTAAATCGCGACGGAAGTAAGAGCAAGGATTGTGGCCCGGTAAAATCGATTTAAGCCCCCAGAAGATTCGATTCACTGACCGTTCCTAGGCGGTTCTTCTGCAGCGGTTAGCAGCAGAGAGGGTGAATGGACTTTTTGTTTCAGCCATGAAAGCCCCATTCAACCCATTAAGCTTCCCACCTCATTTTAGGAGAGCGCATTTTTCCCCCACTCTACCAGGATTTTGTGCTACTTTTCGGGAAGCCCAATTTTTTTTTTTTTTTTTTTTTTTTTTTTTTGGGGGGGGGGGGGGTGATTTGGGGCTTTCGGCGGCAGATCGTGGCACTCGAGCGTGCAACCGGTATATACAATTGCAACCAGTATAAACAAATGGAACCACAGCTAGGGACATTGAAGGAACACCCTGGCAGCAGCAGCATCCGCAGCAGCACACACAGCTCGCAGGTGCAGCAGGGTAGGGACACACAGCCATGCACACACAGATAGGGACAGGGTAGGGACACCCCGAATGCACACAAAGGTAGGACACCCAACATGCACACAGGTAGGGACATCCAGCATGCGCACACAGGTAGGGACGCCTAGCACGCACGCACAGATAGGTACAGGACAGGGACACCCAGCATGCACACACAAGTAGGGACAGGGTAGGGTCACCCTACTAGAGAAGTGGGGACGCAAGCCAAAGAAAGAGGGAGGCGGGAGGAGCAGCTGGAGGTCGAGAACGCAAAACTTCGAGAAGACCTTGCGCGCGCGGCCCTCCTGCGTGGAAAGAAAAAGCTCAGGAAGAAGGGGAAGAGGCCATACTGCTGGAAAAGTCGCAGCAGGGAAACGTCGAGGTCGAAGAAGGAGAGTGTATTTTTCCCCGCAGTGGACAAACCGATAGTGTAGACAAGCGCACACTACCAAGGTAGATCGAAATTTCGAATTAGACAATTGGCCAAGCTCTTCAACAAAGTCGTCTCCAACTTCGAGGCCGGGGAGGTTCGGGAGCACATGGGGGGCCATCTCGCCGACTATGTGGACTGTCCGAACGAGGGGGGGCCATCTCGCCGACTATGTGGACTGTCCGAACTAGCACCTGCGGAGGACTTTCTCGCACACGGATGTGTAAGAAAGAGGATGCACAAAGATCGAGGTCTCCCGCTATGCGTGCAGGGGCAGGGATCTTTCCACGGACACGGCAAAAGAGGTGGTCGAGGAGGCGCTTTGCGTCGTGTCTCCGGAGGAAGAAGATCTGTTTGTCGTACAGCCGCCTTCTAGGTTGTGGACAAACCTGGCCGGCAGCCTTGGTGTCTTGTCCTAGCCGACAGACCCCAAGGGACAATCTTCGTGGTCTTGTATGCGCACACAGGGACTGGTAGGGTGGCCGGCATGCGGATACGCCCCACGCCAAAAACCGTGGACAACGGTGGCAGCTGGGAGAGGGCTGTGGAATGGGCCTCGGCAGACTTTGGATTCCGGGATTGCCCGATATTTCGGGCGGATATACTGAAAACCAGGCAAGGTGCGTGGGAGGACGGCGAGGATTCTATCCTATTCTCTCCGCTTCGCTGCTACACCAAAGACGCTGGCTCCGCGACGATCCTGGCCGCCTGCAAGAAACCGACAGCCCTGCACCGAAATAGGCCGGATCCATCCACCCTTCTTCCACCGACCGACAAGGTGTCCTGGGAGTGAAGGGAAAAGAAGACCCATCGGATCGGTGCGGAGACCTCGCAGTTCCAGATCGTGGAAATGCCGGAGATAGCCAATGGTCGCCGACTCTCCACGCTCTCTACGCGAGACAGAGAGAAGAGGCTTTGGGATCTGTTCCAAGCCGCCGACATAGAGAAATGGAGGAGGGAGACACAAAAAACGGATGGAAGAAGAAAAGGAAACAAACAGACGGTACAGGCGAGAGGAGCTAGAACAGATATCCAAGCTTGCCACCGAGCATCGGGAGCACATGGCTGCTTCGAGGAACCGAGGAGGAGGTGGTGGGGATCCTATCTTCCATGCAGACCAGCAAGATCTCTAGCCTCCAACCGGATAGTTTGATCGTGCATGGGTTTCGGGAGCAGCACCAGGATACACGAAAGCCTAAGGTCGTGCTGTCAAACGATTCAACTCCTAGGATAGCGGTGTGGGCAACAGAGGGCCTGGCTAGGATCCTATCCAACTGCAAAGAACTCTTCGAGAAACGGGTGGACGACGGCCGCTACAAATCATCCTACTGGATGCCAGCGCTGGAGCACAACGGCCTGGTGCGGGGCCTGGAGATAGAAGTGCAGCCGAGCAAGAAGTTCTTTGGCAGGGGAGGGATGGAGGTTTGCTGGAATCCAATCCAAGTATTGCATTCTCCTGGGAATCTCCGCTTATAAACTATCCAGAGTCGGAGGCGGAATTTGTCGAAAAGGCTTCGTGTGTGCGACGGGTGGAGATCGCCCCCAAATCTACAGATCTGTGGAAAGCCATGGATATGCTCCCAGGAGAATATCTCTGCAGAAGGTTCTGCTCGCGGATGTTTCGGGGAGCCCCCATTATGCTGCTATATGTGGTTCCCCTAGACGAGGAGGTGGGGAGCCGATGACGGATGTGGAACACCCAACGTACGGACAATTGCTGGAGAAGGAGATAGAGCGCCTTGGTGGGCCGGCAGAGCTGGAAAAGATGCGGACCCCATCCTCTGCAGGTTTTGGGATAGAAAAGACGACGCCTACAAAGAGGAAGGACAGGATGGTCTCCATAGCCTCCACACCAGCCGTCTAGCGTACAACCCTCCAAGATCTGTGCAGAATACGGGAGCCACGCAAATGGCCACGACGTACAAACCCCCGTGTTTCCACCCAAACATTTCTTCCGCCATTACGGGCAAGATCTCCCCCAAGATCTTCCCAACACACTTCTCTCTTCTCCATATCCCATCTTTTCCCTCGGGACCCCAACCCGGTTCCAACTTCCATTTGCCGGTAGCCTCCCGGATCTCTTCTAGATCTCCCCACTCAATCTGCCCCCTTTCCATGTAGTTTTTCTTGTGTTCTCCAAATCCCTGGAACCTAGGACAACATCCTCTTTTCTGCACGAGCTCCATGCCTGCCCGCAAACAGAGTATGTGGTTTGTAGCGGCCGTCGTCCACCCGTTTCTCGAATAATTCTTTGCAGTTGGATAGGATTCTAGCCAGGCCCTCTGTTGCCCACACCGCTATCCTAGGAGTCGAATGGTTCGACAGCACGTTCCTAGGCTTTCCTATATCCTGGTGCTGCTCCCGAAACCTTGCACGATCCACCTATCCGGTTGGAGGCTAGAGGTCTTGCTGGTCTCATGGGAGATAGGATCCCCACCTCCTCCTCGGTTTTCCTCGAAGCAGCCAAGGACTGTCTATGTTCGGTGGCAAGCTTGAATCTCTGTTCTAGCTCCTCTCGCCTGTACCGCCAGTTTCTTTCCTTTTCTTCTTCCAGCCGTTTTTTGGGTCTACCTCCTCCACTTCTCTATGTCGGCGGCTTGGAACAGATCCCAAAGCCTCTTCTCTCTGTCTCGCGTGGAGGGTCGGCGACCATTGGCTATCTCCGGCACTTCCACGATCAGGAACTGCGAGGTCTCCGCACCGATCCGATGGGTCTTCTTTTCCCCCCACCGATCCGATGGGTCTTCTTTTCCCCCCACATCCAGGACACCTTGTCGGTCGGTGGAAGAAGGGTGGATGGATCCGGCCAGGATCGTCGCGGAGCCAGCGTCTTTGGTGTAGCACCGAAGCGGAGAGGAGAGGATAGAATCCTCGCCGTCCTCCCGCGCACCATTCCTGGTTTTCAGTATATCCGCCCGAAATATCGGGCAATCCCGGAATCCAAAGTCTGCCGCGGCCCATTCCACAGCCCTCTCCCAGCTGCCATCGTTGTCCACGGTTTATGGCGTGGGGCCTAGCCGCATGCCGGCCACCATACCAGTCCCGGTGTGCGCATACCAGGCCACGAAGATTGTCCCGTGGGGTCTGTCGGCTAGGACAAGGCACCAAGGCTGCCGGCCAGGTTTGTCCACAACCTAGAAGGCGCATGTAAGACAAACAGGTCTTCTTCCTCCGGAGACACGACGCCAAGCGCCTCCTCGACCACCTCTTTTGCCGTGTCCGTGGAAAGATCCCTGCCCCTGCACGCATAGAGGGAGACCTCGATCCTTGTTCATCCTCTTCCTTGCACATCCGGGTGCGAGAGAGTCCTCCGCAGGTGCTCGTTCGGACAGTCCACATAGTCGGCGAGATGGCCCCCATGTGCTCACGAACCTCCCCGGCCTCGAAGTTGGAGACGTCCTTGTGGTAGAGCTTGATTCGAACCGTGTACCCGCTCGCGCCGGTTCCTATTTAGGTGCAGACATGGTTCCCCATGGACTTGGTGTTGTCCAGGACCGTCGGGGCATCCCTATTCGCGAGCGCGCCATTGGGATCTTCTTGTATCCTGTACCCGAGCTTTTCCGGGTGGGCCACGAGAGCTTGCCGGTCCAACGTCCCGGAGAAATCCTTGGTGTAGTCGATCGCATAGAGACCGTAGCCTTTCCCCAGAAGCAGTTTCTGGAGCTTTGGAAGCATTGCCTGTAGGCTGTCTATCTTCACCTTGGAAACATCCACCTTCGTCACGAAGATCGCGCAAGGGTCCTCCCCGTGCAGCTCCTTCCACTTTTTCTCCACGAGCCTGTCGGTTGCGATCGTATGCACAATATTCGTCTGCATGTGCTTCTCGCCGTCCAAAGCCTCCCGAATGCTTCAAGAAATAGAGGCCACGACCACCTGGGTAGACCCACCTTCCCCGGTCGTGCACGAGGCTCTGCCGGCCCTGGACACGCACTCCTCCCTACGTAGGTATCAGTACACGAACACATCGTCCACGAAGGTTGGGAGGCCTTCGAGGGGGTGCAGCCGCGTCCTCCCCGAGAGCCCCTCCAAGTAGGCCACCTCCGAGATGTCGGGAGCAAGGTTGCTCTCGAATGCGTTTTCCAGGAGAAGATGGGTTGCCACAGATTTCTCGGAAAAGAGCCCCATCTCTCGAAAGGTTCGTTCTACAACTTCCATTTTTTCTATGGTAGTTTGCGATATGTCTACACTATCGACGTTGTTCTCGATGTTTTACACTACCAATTGACTAATTCCAAATTTCGATCTACCTGGGTAGTGTGTTATTGTCTACACTACCGATCTGTCCGATAGACAACCGCTGCGGGGAAAAATACGCTCTCCTTCCTCGACCTCGACGTGCCCCTGCTGTGGCTTTTCCAGCACCTATGTCCTCTTCCCCTTCTTCCGGTGCTTTGTCCTTCCCCGCAGGAGGTCCGCGCGCGCAAGGTCTTCTCGCAGTTTTGCGTTCTCGACCTCCAGCTGCTCCTCCCGCCTCCCTCTTTCTTCGGCTTGTGCTTGCTCTGGGTCGTCCTTGGCTTTGGCTCGCGCTTGCTCTGCGTTGTCCTTGGCCTCCTCGTTCTCCAAGCCTTGCCGAATACGGAGAACCCGTCGTTCTCCTATCCCATATCTCGACTCCGCTGCCCATATACCAATCTCGCCCGAAGCGATGTGCCGAATAGCTTCCGCAGACAATAGTGTTTTCCCAGACATTGCAATGCTTTGCGTCCACACTTCTCTAGTAGGTGTCCCTACCCTGTCCCTACCTGTGTGTGCATGCTGGGTGTCCCTACCCTGTCCCTTTCTGTGTGTGTATAGCTGGGTTCCCTACCCTGTCCCTATCTGTGCGTTCGTGCTAGGCGTCCCTACCTGTGTGTGCATGCTGAGTGTCCCTGCGTGCATGTTGGGTGTCCAGACATTGCAATGCTTTGCGTCCCCACTTCTCTAGTAGGTGTCCCTACCCTGTCCCTACCTGTGTGTGCATTCGGGGTGTCCCTACCCTGTCCCTATCTGTGTGTGCATTGCTGGGTGTCCCTATCCTGCTGCACCTGCGAGCTGTGTGTGCGGCTGCGGGTGCTGCTGCTGCCAGGCTGTGGTTCCATTTGTCTATGCTGGTTGCAATTGTATATACCGGTTGCACGGTCGAGTGCCACGATCTGCCGCCGAAAGCCCCAAATCCAAAAAATACGCTACAAATCCGAAAAAGTAGCCGAAAGCCCCCAAATCCAAAAATACGCTCCAAAAATTGGGCTTCCCGAAAAGTAGCACAAAATCCTGGTAGACTGGGGGAAAAATACGATCTCCTAAAAATGAGGTGGGAAGCTTAACTGGTTGAATGGGGCTTTCATGGCTGAAACAAAAAGTCCATTCACCCTCCCTGTTGCTCGGTTTATTTTTGCTATGGTTTGTCTTAGAGTGTTTGTGTCGCTTGTGTTGTTTTGTTTTGGATAGCAAATTGGCCATTTTGTGGGAATTAACTGTCCATTTGGCTTTCCGCTATTGATGTTTCCATTACGGTCTCTTGTTTCATGTTTGTGTTTCTTTCCCTTTGGTATCTCTGATGGGAGCTGTTGGTTAATTGTATCGATTCCTGATCATTGCCTTCACTTCTATCTCGGTAGCTTAACCGGATCCAAGTCTGATTCGTGATCAGGAGGACCTGGATTCGAAACCTGCCGGGACCGGCAACAGTCTTTTGTGGAGGTTGATCATGGAATCTTTTCTGCAGTCATTCATTCCCTTCCGCCGATTCAAGAAGGGCAGTTATCAGTTTCTGTCTAAAGAATGTGCACTGTACTACTTAACCGCTTTCGTGTAAAAAATAGAAGTGGCGGCAATGACCAGGAATCGATACAATTAACCCACAGCTCCCATCAGAGACACCAAAGGGAACGAAACACAAACATGAAACAACTGACCCTAATCGAAACATTAATAGTGAAAACCCAAAAGGACATCCACTTTCCCACAAAATGGTCAATAGGCTATCCAAAATAAAATAATCTAGACGGCACAAACACCCAAAGACAAACCATAACAAAAATAAACCGCAACAGAAGAACCGCCTTGGAATGGTCAGCGGAATCGAATTCCACTTGGGGCGGGGGGGGGGGGGCTTATATCGATTTTACATGGCCACAATCCTCGCCCTTACTTCCGTCGCGATTTAGACAAATAATTTGTTCAGTCCGCATGAAGGCCTCCTAACTCATCAATGCAACATCTCCGTGAACACAAAAATCAATCAACCACAGAGATGTAACAACGATGAGGACTCGACAACAAGAGACCACAGAAATGCTGGAGCAAAAGAAAACCAACAGTTAGACTCCGATGGGCCCAACTAGAGACAGAGCATTAGGCACCAACCAGCATAACATTGAATAAGATATCTCTAACTCTCTAATTATCAGCAAGCCTTTACGCTAGAACCGTCATAGAATATGAGGCCTGACCCACCGCCGTGCAATTAAAGCGGGAAGCAAAGTAGTCAACCGTGATTGGGTTAACTACCATGCATGCAGTCTGTCGTATAACGTTTATGTTGTACCTAATCTTTTTTATATCGAAGAATGATTTTACGAAATAAGCCTGCCCAGGAAAAGTGTGGATAGGTAATGTGTGTGTGTGTGTGTTGTGTGTGTGTGTGTGTGTGTGTGTGTGTGTGTGTGTGTGTGTGTGTGTGTGTGTGTGTGTGTGTGTGTGTGTGTGTGTGTGTGAATTCGGGTTTAATGTCGCTTTCAACAATTTTTCAGTCATAACACGTCGGTGTCTGGTTGCGACAGGGAGCTCAATGCTCACTTTTATAGGCTGCCTCACTGAAGTATCATGTCCCAGACACATTACATGATACCACCCCCAGTCACATTATCCTGACACTGGGTCGACCAGTCCTAGCTCTTCCCGGAAAATCTGAGTGCCAAGCGAGGAACAGCTAGTACCATTTTTAACGACTTTGGTATGTCGCGGCCCGGGATCGAACCCATGACCTCACGTTCCCCGGAACGAACCCTCTACCAACTGAGCTATCGGGGCCGGTGTGGATAGGTAAACTGACCGCCTCAAAAATTACATAGTGTTGACTGGGCCGTTAAACTCGCAATACAAACAAACAAATGTGTAGTGAGTATATAAATTCAGGAGAAGGATTTGTAAATCTATGAACAAATGATCAAACTTTGGTATTGCAAGACTCTTTATTGCTACTAATTTTTCTAAAGAAATTAACACCCTTTTAGACCAGGTATTGACATACGAGCGTATTCTGTATTAACTGAACATTTGGTGTCGTAATTAATGTCTACAATGTCTTGTAAATTAGTATATATAGTAACACCTAACATGGAGAATGTTCCTTTTTTCCATTTGAAAATTATGATCCTCACGTAAAACGATCCTTTTCATGTACCAAACAATACTACTGATGTTTTATATACATTTGCACCATGGCCGGGGATATCCGTATAGCATTTTAACACCAGGAGGATTTTTTAGTGTATTCTCTGTTCCATCCAATATACAAGATGTATCATCTTCGTATTGTGATATAACATATTCCTTGTCCACAACCCTAATTCCTTTAATATTATTATCATTTTTATAAGTATGGCCAAAATCTCAGCGCAGAGTAAAAATATATATGGTGAAATTGGGTCATCCTGGCGGCAGCCCCATTGCAAGAAAAACATTCAGGATGCACGCACAAGTTTATATTTTTGTACAAAATATTTATCCACTTCTTAAACGTTGTTCCAAAATTTAAGTAATCCAAAACTTTATTTTTAAAAGGCCATGAAACGGAATCAAATGTTTTTTTCAAAGTCAATCAATTGTAAAAGTCCAGGAATATTTTTGCCCCACCCATCGGGGCTTAGAGAAAAAGATTGTGCTGCATGTTGCTTCCGCGCAGAGCTGTTACTGACAACTGAAGGCAATGATCAGGAATCGATACAATCAACCCACAGCTCCCATCAGAGACACCAAAGGAAAGGAAGCACAAACATGAAACAACAAATACCTAACTGAAGCATCAGTAGCGGAAAGTCAAACGGTCGGTTACTTTCCCACAAAATGGCCAATTGGCTATCCAAAACAAATAAAATAAGCGATACACACACTTAAAGACAAACCATTACAAAAATAAACCGCGACAGAAGAAAGGACTTGGAACGATTAGTAAAACGAATTCCACTGTGGGTGTGTGTGTGGTGGGGGGGGGGGCTTAAATCGATTTAACGTGGCCACACTCCTCGCCCTTATTTCCGTTGCGAGTTGGACGAATAATTTGTTCATTTTGCACGAAGGCCTCCTAACTCATCAGTGCAACATCTCCCTGAACACAAAAATCAAACAACCACGGAGAGGAAACAACGGTAAGGACTCGACAGCAAGAAATCACTGAAATGCTGGAGCAAAAGAAGACCAACAGCTAGCCATCCCAGGCAAAGTGGTGTTAGTCAGAAAGTACTGTGCATATAAGCCTTTTGTTGCATTTGGTGAGATGTCATTTCATCTCAATGTCGGGTAAAAGTCCCACAAAATTGGAAGCAACGTCTCCAAAATGATCTAAATTGTGTTGACGGGGACATTAAACCGCAACTCAAACAATTAAAAACCAGGAATATTTTCTTTTTCTGTATAATGAAACAAATCGTAAATAATACGTATATTATCCTCAATATATCTTCCTGCCATGAAAAGCAGAAGTGAAGGCAATGATCAGGAATCGATACAATTAAACCACAGCGCCAATCAGAGACACCAAAGGGAAAGAAACACAAATATGAAACAACAGACCCCAACGGAAACATGAAGCCCGTTTGGTCGTTATTCATTAATACTGGTAGGATTTTCATTACTCTATTTGCTATACAAGTAGAAGCCAATTTATACGAACAGTTTAAAAGTGAAATAGGTCCTCATTTTATTAAGTATGGTCTCTCTTCATTTTGCTTTGGAATACTGTAATGTTTCCTTCTTTCTGGCTAACAGTACCTCATTCATATGATAACCATAATTAAGATAACGTAAAAGAAAAAATAATACTAAGATCCTTCCAAAAGAATTTGAAAAATTGCATGATATCCCAATCAGACCCTGGGTTTTTATTTTAGTTTTTCCTATTTCAGAGAAGTTTGGATTTCATAATAAGTTATTACTCCTTCCCTTAAATAAAATATTTTGTGATTTTCTCCTCTACGTCAGTAGATTTTGTATTAGATCTTGACATAACACTTTCATTTATGGCTCGGCTGTTTTCGAAGAAAACGACGAGGTATTGTCATAGCTCTGGTGTCGTCGTCGTGCAAAAACTTGGACATTTTCGTCTGCGTCGTCGTCGTGCAAAAACTTGGACATTTTGTAATATCTCTGTCATTACTGAACATATTTACTTGAATCTCGGACTAGTTCTTCATTATGAAAAGGCACCCGCATGCGGTGCTCTTGTTTAATATATCATGATGAAGTGTGGCTTCTGATTGCAACATTTGAAAATCCTTACGTAATTATTTTTATTCCTTATTTTTATGGGATTTTTTTAAGACACGATGAATAAGATATAGTTCCCACACCTTATTTCCATTAGCATTTAAATCTTTATTCGGAATGTCTTAAATAGGAATATTATTAACTTGTGCTGTGGATGCATGTTGTTGTTCTATCATCTCAATGTTTATTTTTTTATTTTTTTAATTTCTGAAACATAAGTTCTATCTCTTAATAATGAAGTATTGAATTACCGGGCCCCTACCTAATTTATTTAACCCTTTCCCACTCAGATACTTGTTTTTACGTGTTTGCACCCCCGCCCCCCATTTTAAGCCCCAGAAGCACCTTAAATCTGCATTTCTACCCCTCGATAGTTATGTTTGCTTTAGGATTTGTTGGGCAAAAAAGTGACCCGTTTTTTCGCGCGCCTCCCCACTTAAAATATTCTGGGGGGGGGGGGTTGAAGGGGGGCAACGCCCCCCTCACATCCCGAAAAATTTTGGGTGTATGGCCCAAGCGGCCGCTAAAATTTACATCTGAGGGTGTCTGGGATCAAAAATACCTGAAAATTGATGCTGATAAAACATGCTGCAAACAGTGAAACTGGCCAGTGCCAAACACCTTAATTGCTGCCTTGACAGCTGTGTGAAGATAAAAATGTTGTCAAAAATGCATGTGAAAACACACTTTTTGCCAACTTTGAGATGCCCTCTCTTTACCATGACAACAATGATCAAGTCATGAAAGGTTGCATTTGAAAGGCTACTGCCCAATGAACATTCATACCGAGTTTGGTGTAAAACAGACCATCCATTATGAAACAGTGACTAGCTGAAGTTGCTGTCAGGTGCAACACTGTGAAAACAGCGAAATTCACAAAATCCCTGAGTGGTAAAGGGTTAATGAAGAAAATCCCAACTGACCAAAATAATGTTTTTTCATCATTTTATTGCAAGAAACAATATTTCAGATATAATTTATGCATTTTAGACTAAAATTCAGTATGTTCCCAGATTTCAGTTAACCATTGCCCACTCAGATACGTGTTTTTACGTGTCTGCACCCCGCCCCCCATTTTAAGCCCCAGAAGCACCTTAAATCTGCATTTCTACCCCTCGATATTTATGTTTGCTTTAGGATTTGTTGGGCAAAAAAGTGACCTGTTTTTTCGCGCGCCTCCCCACTTAAAATATTCTGGGGGGATTGAAGGGGGGCAACGCCCCCCTCACATCCCGAAAAATTTTGGATGTATGGCCCAAGCGGCCGCTAAAATTTACATCTGAGGGTGTCTGGGATCAAAAATACCTGAAATTTGATGCTGATAAAACATGCTGCAAACAGTGAAACTGGCCAGTGCCAAACACCTTAATTGCTGCCTTGACAGCTGTGTGAAGATAAAAATGTGGTCAAAAATTCATGTGAAAACACACTTTTTGCCAACTTTGAGATGCCCCCTCTTTACCATGACAACAATGATCAAGTCATGAAAGGTTGCATTTGAAAGGCTACTGCCCAATGAACATTCATACCGAGTTTGGTGTAAAACAGACCATCCATTATGAAACAATGGCTAGCTGAAGTTGCTGTCAGGTGAAACACTGTGAAAATCAGCGAAATTCACAAAATCCCTGAGTGGTAAAGGGTTAAACTTAATAGAATGATCAGTTCGAAAATCTGGTAAATAGATACTTTATCTACATCAGGAAAATATTCTTCAGACATAAGAAAATAATCTGATCTGGTTCTTTTATTAGTATTTGGACGTGTCCAAGTTAATGGCCTATATTCTGAATTAAATGTTAATTCCCTCCAACCATCCATAATCTGAAATAATTTCAACAAATTTATCTCTAGCACGAAGGTTATTTGTGTTTCTATAATTTTGTGAATCAACATTTGGATCTTAAACAAGATTAAAATCTCCTGCAAAGATTACTTTATTTCCAAATCTTTCAATATCCTGTTTTATTTTTGGTAAGAAATTTGGACTCAAATCTTTCAATATCCTGTTTTATTTTTGATAAGAAATTTGGACTCTCAATGCGGACCATACCTAATTATCAGATCATTCGCTTACCATTTACTGATATATCTAATAATAATCTGTTGCCCTATTGAATCTGTCTCCAGTGCATGTAATGTATATCCAGTATTATTATTTAACGAGATTGAAATACCACGGACTTGTGACAAACCCCTACAAGTTTTTGTCAGTATACCTGCAGTGGCTGGAGGCTAGCTAATATAAAGACTATTCATGCGAAATCCTTGTCTAAATGGCTGGAGTGCAGGTGAAGAATTTCTTAAAACTGACGTAATTATGTTCATGACTGAAGTTTAAAGTCCAACACATGAGTGGCTATGACAAATCACCCATCGTGTGTAATATAATGCGTTATATTAATATTATTATTTAACGTGAGTGAAACACCACGGGCCTCTGAACTTTAACTTGTGAAAATCATTCAAACCCCTCAAGATTTTGTTAGAATACCTGCAGTGGCTCGAGGCTTGCTAATATAAAGACTATTCATGCGAAATCCCTGACTGATGTTTCATAAGGTTTCTGTGATTCACCCAGATGTCCTATAAGGTCTACATGGCTGCGGTGCACGTGAATAATTTCTTAAAACTGACATAATTATGTTCATGACTGAAGTTTGAAGTCCAACACATGAGTGGATATGACAAATCACCCATCGAGTGTAATATAATGCGTTATATTTATTTTATTATTTAACATGATTGAAACGCCACAGGCCTCTGAACTATAACTTGTGAAAAACATTCAAACCCCGCAAGATTTTGTCAGAATACCTGCAGTGGCTCGAGGCTGTCTAATATAAAGGTTATTCATGCGAAATCCCTGTCTGATATTTCAAATGGTTTCTGAGATACACCCACACATCCTTTAAGGTCTACATGGCTTCAGTGCACGTGAAGAATTTCTTAAAATTGACATAATTATGTTCATGACTGAAGTTTGAAGTCTAACACATGAGTAACTATGACAAATCACCCATCGTGTGTAATATAATGCGTTACTGATTAAGGTTACTGATTAAGAGTCCTCAGCGAATAACAATAAGAAGAGGCCCATGGGGCACTATGCTCAACAGAGCTCAACGGGCCCACTGGCAGCCATGTATTTCAATAAACCTTGGCAGGCTGGGAAGCCCTGCGCCTAAGGACACTACAGATAAAATTTGTCCCCAATTAGCCTAGTGGCTTCAGAGGTCTGATTTCGCTTGAATGTGTTGTTTCAAGACAATGGACGACAATTGAAAACTGACCATTGGTGGCAACCAATAGATCTGAAATTGTATAGTAGTTTGATCATTGTTTAAGGAACATTTCTTTGAAAAATAGAAGTGAAGGCAATGACCAGGAATCGATATAACTTATTAGTCTGACAAATGTCTCTTGGGTGGACCTCTGTCAGATTCCATGAAGCAAGTTTGATCAGGCAAAAAACATGGTCGCCATGGCCACGCTCTTTAGCTTCCGTAGACTTATAAAGGGAAAAAATAAAAATCTTCTCCTCCAAAACCTCTCAATGGATTTCATGCCTATTTTGCATCAATTTCCTTGGGTGCACCTCTGCCAGATTCCTTGAAGAAATTTCGATCAGCCAAAAAATATGGCCGCATTGGCCACGTCCCTCAGATTCCATAGACGTATAAAGGGAAACACTTCAAAAATCTTCTTCTCCGAAACCATAAGCCCTAAAGCTAAGATTTTTAGTATGTAGCAAAGTTATGTGGTCACCTACATAAACCCTGCAAACTATGTCTTTGGGGTCCAAACTGGCAACGCCCCGGGTCTTATCAGCTCACATAGACTTATAATGGAAAACAAACTTGAAAAAAAAATCTTCTCTGAAACCATAAGGCCAATAGCTCAGATATTTAGTATGTAGCAACTTGAAGTGTTCAACTACATGCATACATCTAGCGAAATCTAGCAGTCTATTCACTCAGTTTGAAAAGAGGTCCACTCGGCTATCGCTTCTTGTTCCTGTGCGATCCTAGCAGTCTATTCACTCCGTCTGAGGAAAGGTTCACTTAGTTAGCGCGCTCGTTCCTCGGAGATTCTAGCATTCTTTTCACTCCGTCTGAGGAAAGGTCCACTTGGTTAGCGCTCTAGTTCCTTTGAGTTTCTAGCAGTCTATTCACTCCGTCTGAGGAAAGGTCCACTTGGTTAGCGCTCTTGTTCCTGTGAGATTGTAGCAGTCTATTCACTCCGTCTGAGGAAAGGTCCACTTGTTTAGCGCTCTTGTTCCTGTGAGATTCTAGCAGTCTATTCACGCCGTTTTAGAAGAGGTCCACTTGGTTATCGTTTTTTTAGCTCGCCTTACGAAAGTAAGGGGGAGCTATTGCCATACCCCCGGGCGTCCGTCGTCAGCGTCGGCGTCAGCGTCAACGTCGGCGTCCGCATTTGGTTAAAGGTATTCCTGCAAGCTATTATATGTGATGTTTAACAAGTTTATTTTGAATATATAATTAACAATTGGGAAAAAAATACATTTAACATTATCATTGTACTACATTTTTCAGGTTTTTTGGCTTAAATTGGACTTTTTGAGAAGTTAATATTTTCCTCTGTATTACCTCCCTTGAAATCCTGTGTTAAAGTTTAACTGCAAGCTGCGTGAGTTCAAATCCCGGGGATGACATGTTTTTTATTATTATTATTTTTTTTTTCTTTTCTTTTTCTTTTTTTTTTTAAACATAGCGGGTCTCGGGCTCAAGGTCAAGGTCACTGTGGCTATTTTTAGAAAAACATTGTCATCGCTCTTGCGCCTTCATTTATTGATGGATTTTAATATAACTTGGGTATAATGATATCTCGAGTGACTTTGACTTTCAGGGACCGGGGCTTAAGGTCAAGGTTACTACTTCCAGGGTCACGGGGTCAAGGTCACTGTGGCTATTTTTAGAAAAACATTGTCATCGCTCTTGCATCTTAATTTATTGGTGGATTTTAATATAACTTCACACAAATGTTGGGTATGATGATTTCTCTAGCAAGTTCGACTTTCAGGGTCTGAGGCTGAAGGTCAATGTCATTGTGGCTATTTTTTCAAAAAAACTTTGTGATCGCTCTAGTGCCTACATTTATGGATGGATTTTAATATAACTTCACACAAATGTTGGGTATGATGATATCTCGAGCAGATTTCTCTAGCAAGTTCGACTTTCAGGGTCTGGGGCTAAAGGTCAAGGTCACTGTGGCTATTTTTAGAAAATCTTTTTCATCGCTCTTGCGCCTTTATTTATGGATGGATTTTAATATATAACTTCACACAAATATTGGGTATGATGATATCTCGAGTGACTTTGACTTTCAGGTTCCGGGGCTGAAGGTCAAGGTCACTGTGGCTATTTTTAGAAAAAAACTTTGTGATCGCTCTAGTGCCTACATTTATGGATGGATTTTAATACAGCTTTACACAAATGTTGGGTACGATGATATCTCGAGCGAGTTTGACTTTCAGGGTCAGGGGCTGAAGGTCAAGGTCACTGTGGCTATTTTTGAAAACTTTGTGATCGCTCTAGTGCCTACATTTATGGATGGATTTTAATATTACTTTACACAAATGTTGGGTATGATGATATCTTGAGTGAGATTGACTTTCAGGGTCTGTGGCTGGAGGTCAAGGTCACTGTGGCTATTTTTAGAAAAACTTTGTCATCGCTCTTACACCTTCATTTATTGATGGATTTTAATATAACTTGACACAAATGTTTGGTATGATGATATCTTGAGTGACTTTGAGTTTCCAGGTCAGGGTTGAAGGTCAAGGTCACTTTGGCTATTTTTTTAGAAAAACTTTATCATTGCTCTAGTCCAAATTTATTGATGGATTATAAGATAACTTCATACAAATGTTGGGTATGATAATATCTCGAGTCAGTTCAACTTTCAGGGCCTGGGGCTCCAAGTCAATGTCACTGTGGCAATTTTTAGAAAAACTTTGTCATCACTCTTGAGTACCTACATTTATTGATGGATATAATATAATTTTACACAAATGCTAGGCTAGGCTTTCTTTAATTTGTCTTGCACGAGGGGATTTGTATCGTCTGTGATGCCTTGTTATTACTTGGAAGTTTGTAGAATTTTTTTTTATTTTATATAGATTTCTTTTTCATCTTTTTTTTTACAGTGGAAAGGCTTGAAAACAGGATGATTGCGGGTACTTTTTGGTTCTCTTTCATTTGCTGCAGTCTGTTTGGCTTTTTTACAGAAGAAAAAAATTTGATAACTTGCCCTCATCCATCTTAGGCCCCCAAAGGCGAGCTATGTTGTCTTCTGACAACTCTTGTTTTTTTTTTTTTTTTTTTTTTTTGTTCCTGTGGGATCCTAGCAGTCTATTCACTCCGTCTGGGAAAAGATCCACTAGGTATCGCTTCTTGTTCCTGTGGCATTCTAGCAGTCTGTTCCCTCCGTTTGAAGAAAAGATAGCTGTTTGTTCCACTTGTTAAGCGATTCTTGTTCATGTGAGATTCTAACAGACTATGCACTCCGTTTGAGGAAAAAAGAGCTGACGCTTTCGCTTATTAAGCGATTCTTGTTCATGTGAGATTCTAACAGACTATGCACTCCGTTTGAGGAAAATAGAGCTGACGCTTTCGCTTATTAAGCGATTCTTGTTCATGTGAGATTCTAGCAGTCTATCCACTCCGTGTGAGGAAAATCCGTCCCGAGGGTCACTGTCTGGCATCTCAATGCTTGCCGAGTGATGCCTGACAGTGATCCCGAGGGATGGATTTTTCTATCCATCATTTACAGGTATGCAAGAAAAAGAATCCTATATGGGTGTGAGCGGTGGCTGGAAAAATCCGTCCCGAGGGTCTCTGTCCGGCATCACGAGTCTTGCCGAGTGATGCCGGACAGTGATTCCGAGGGGCGGATTTTTCTATTCACCCCTCACAACCATATAGAATTCTTTTTCTTGCATACCTTCCATTTCTTAGCGCGGATTTTTAATGTTGCAGTCAGTTTTTTAATGCTGCAGTCAGTTGGATTACCGACGTCCGCCATATTGCGATGACACTACAGAAAAGTGGCGTCACGTAAAGTGCTGTGACGTTTAACTTAATGTTGGCACATATGAGGTCGTATTCAATCAGTACATTTATCAAACACGCGTGAATATTCGATTCTGGGTAAGAACACCAGGGCTAGAACAGAATTTCTATCCCAAGCTAAAACTATGGATTTCCTTATCTGGTGTGCAAGAATGGCCCTTCCTGATTTTTTTTTAATTCAAGTATATGTCAATAAATACATGTATTAATACGGTGACCTACATGCAGCCAATGAAATTTTCAACTTCTCCAAATATGACATTTTCTACTGGCGTGACAATACTCATTTCAACATCACGTGAACAAATCAGTGAAATGGGAACAACGTTAAACCCACTTTATATATAGGAACTGGGATTTAACGGGGAAATAAATTATTTTACTTATTAATGATCCAAGACATAGGTTATGGGTACCCGTTAGAACCGCCTAAAGAAGACGGTTCTAACGAGCACATGCAACCTATGTTTTGAGTTTTAATAAGATATCACACATATACATAAGGAAATTAACCGAAATGGTGACTGAAAGGTTTACTATGTCGCGCGGATGTGTTATCCAAATGAAAGCATTTCCCCACCCTTTCATTACGAAAAACACCTATACAAATACATTGTAAATTTTGCCGCCGAAATAAATGAAAATAAGATGTAAAATGTAGTTGTTTTCTTATTTCTGCTCAAAATATAGATTGTGGGCCAACGTGACAATTAAGGCATGATCCACAGCCTAGCAAAACCAACTCTAACGAGTAACCGCAATCTATATGTTAGAGCAGAAACAAGAAAAACAAAGTTTACCCTTGTAAACCCAGTTTACTGTATAAAATTGGGGTTCAAGGGTGTCAGAATTGTATAGGCGTATTTTCGCGATGGATTTCATGCAATATGACATGCACACGTTGGGTTAAATGAAAAACATGACACACATCTCTCTGTAGTTCAACATCGCTTTTATGGTAACTAGTTTGTATTATTATGGTGCAGTGATGCAAAACGTTTCACCATCATTTAACAGCATGCTAATCCGCGACGGCTAAACCCATATGAAGATTATTTCGATCAGCGAAGACTCATATCAGCCAGCGCTTCCGTTCAGTTAATCCTTTCATCGCTGTTCGCATGAGCCTTCAATGGGATCTGGACTAAAGAAAGAGAAAAAAAGCATAGTCATTGTCAGACTGGATTGATTAGCTTGATGATCTGATTCTTTTCGGGTTGCACAATGTGTTCTTGGTTTTGCTAGGTTCTGGATCGCGCCTAAATTGTCACTTTAATGGGTATCCTTCGACACACAAAAAACAAACAAGTTGAAAAGAGTATTAAAATACTTTTGAAATTTCAGACTAAAAACTTGAGATATCCTGTTAACCCATATATGCCTGGCGGCCGTTTTCTTGGATGTTGGCAAACAGTGCAGATCCAGATCAGACGCCGCAGAATGCGGCGTTTGATCTGGGTCTACACGGTTTGCTCAAAGAGCATTCATTTTTGTAAAGTTTGCTTCAAACAAAAATGCAACTGACACCCCTATAATTGAAAATGGACCACCCCAAAAGTTTAAGGTGGAATATTCCATTGTCATATATGGCTTAAATTTCAGTTTATAATACGAATAGGATATGCAGCTGATTATTGTGTCACGCCACTTGCTTTTAAAAATATCGACTTTGCACATAATCAGCATGAACTCATTTTGCAGAAACTTGCAGTGGGAATAGGTTGACAAAAATCAGTAACTGAATATGAACGGAAAAGCGTTATTACTTGTGGCGATAGTGGCTCTTGCTATTTTCTCAGGTACGTGACACTCAATATACAAACAATATTCAATGACTCAAACACCTTTCTTCCCATGAAACTTTGTTTGAGATAGGAGTACTTCGAACCACTGATAGTAAACATAACGCTATAACAGTGTCCATTATGATATATAGAGCTATATTTTCGTTCTTCTTTAAACTAAATGTATGTGATTGTGTTTGTTTGATTTGAGGTTTAACGTCCCCGTCAGCACTATAAAGGTCATTTTGGAGACGTTGCTTCTAATTTTCTGGGACTTTTACCCGACATTGATATGAAATGACATCTCAAGTCCTGCCACCCAATGAAACCAATAGAGTTTATAAGCATGGACTCTCGCATCGCTTCGCCTGGGCAGGCTTAGATCCTCTAAGCGGTTTACCAGTACTCGTATGCGGGTCGGTTTCAGCTCTGCGTGGAAGCATCATGCAGCCCATCTATTTCTTTAAGCTCCGATGAGCAGGGGCGGAAATGTATTTGATGTAATCATTAAAGACCATATACAAAGGTATGGAAAAATGTATTAGGCAACTGCAAAATAGAAAAATGGTAGTTAGAAATTATTTTAAAAAAAGTTTAAAACCACTATGACATCACGGAATATTGCATTGTGGGCCTAAATCAAAAGAAATTCAAGGTGAGTTAATGCTGTTTTCAATAAAATGACCCTCTTTGTGTCTGCTTAGATCCTGTTTAATACTAAGAATATTTCACATTCCTTTATAATTGCTCTTTAAAATACCCATATCGAGGCGACTTAAAATACACAACATACATTTGAAATAAAAAGCAAATCTCTACCTAAATTATCCTTATTTTTTGTATATTGATATCTAGAGTAACAGAATACAATAAAAATAGAATTTAAGATGCAGTCGCTTCGATTTTTGACGTCTGCCATATTTTCATCATGATAACCGTCCGTGAAATGAAGACATCCCTAAACCCCATTATATATAGAGAAAAGTGTGGGGGGGGGGGGCGTATACATTATCTGCTTCATTTTTCTCAAAAACATAGATTCTGGGTATTCGTTAGAACCGCCTCATTGAGACGGTTCAAACGAGCACCACCCAATTTATGTGGAAAGCAGAAATGAGAAAGATGTTATCATTTTAAATAATATCTGTCATTTCTTACACCATGTTGGACGCCATTGTTGTTGTTGTTGTTGTTGTTGAAGTTCTTCCAAACCTGGCACACCTCCAGGTCGCTGGAGTACCGTTGTCACATAGTTAAGATAGTTAATACAATAGTCCACCACCCTAATTACAAGCTATGACTGTCTCTATTTACAGTTTAAAAGCATTAAGTAAAAGCTCACGTAAGAAACCCAATACGAGACGTATATTGAAACAGTTCTCAAAGTCACTTTCGAAGCCCTGGGTAAAAAATCTAGGTACCCGCTATGTTGTGGCTTGGGGAACCTTTTACTTGGACACTTTAGCGTTTTTGTTTTTCTCTTTCTTATTCTCTGTGGTATGAGTACAGTCTTTCATATCTTCCACAGCTGTTAGTAATAATGTCTATGCACTGCTCAAATTCTCTCAGTTCAATAGGAAATGTTAGGGTGTCTCATTGCCATCGCCACACAGGAGACAATTTTTGGGTTGAGTGTAGCCCGGTTACATTGAAGTCTATACAGAGGACCCGCGTTATAATGACAGTATTTGTTCCCTATTATTTTGTTGTTATAATGAATTTGCCGTTAAAAAGAATCCCAGTTAGGGACATCATAACTCCGAGAAACAGTTTCTTGGAGTATTAAATTAGAAGAATCTTTCATGACTATGGCTTCGATTTGGGCATTTCCAACCAGAGGGAAACCCACGTAGCACGGAATCGAGGCTAAGCCAGGGGCTAAGAATTAATTCCATTGAAATTGTCGTTATAACTAGTTTTGTCATTATAATGAATGTCGGTATAAAGAGGGTTGACTGTACGTTCCTGTTAGTAGCTTCAGCTATGCGTTGATACGTGGAATCTCTCTGGAGTTACCATTTATGCAGATCACAGGATGTTCGGCCCCCGCCCATCTGGGCTTGAAGAAGTAGATGGGCTGCACGATGCTCCCACGCAGAGCCGAAACCGACCGCACAGGCATACTGGCAAACCGCTTAGAGGATCTAAGCCTGATCAGGCAAAGCGGTGCGAGTCGCCCCTCCATGCTTATAAACCCTATCGGTTTGGTTGGGCGGCGGGGCTCGAGATGTCATTTCATCCCAATGTCCGGTAAAAGTCCCACAAAATTGGACGCAACGACTCCAAAATGACCTATACAGTGTTGACGGGGATGTTAAACCTCAGATCAAACAAACAAACAAAGATCACAGGATATCGTCATCTATGACGGTAGTCTTCCACACATAGGTATTACAAACTCGAGTAAAGTGTCGCATTGTAACGTATTCTGCATCACGAAACCACGCCTATATGATTTTGACCCCATTGAACCCCACTTTTATGTAGGAAAAATTGGATTTACTGGGTCGAAGATTATTTTTATAATTTCTGCTCCAAAATATAGATTGTGGGTACTCGTTAGAACGGCCTCATTAAGGCGGATCTCACGAGTACCCACAATCTATATTTTAGAGCAGAAATAACAAAAATATCACAATGAGCCGGTTCTAAAGAGTACACACAATCGTAATTTTAGAGCAGAACTTAGAAAAATATCACTATTTTTGAAAGTTGATTTATAAAATCATGTTTCTTTGTCATTACATTTCTACTTCCGGTACTGGGCCGCGTGACTCCACTTCCGCTGTTCGTTCGCTGCATAAAATAGTCCAAAGGAACTCTTGAAAACTAATTTTGCAGGCATGGAACTTCTTTCGAAATATTTTATTTTTCAAGACTTTATACGGATTGAATATAAATTGGCACAAAAAGACATATTCTGAACAGAAAACAATACTCTGGGACCATTTTCCTACGCGCTTTCCGATGATATTTATGTTTTACTCTTTCATCCCTGAGTTTCTGAACAGGACTCTTCTCGCTTTAAATATATTCTGATAGAAACGAATTTCTGATTAGTTCACTGACATGATGGCAATTAAACAGTGTGCATGTACATTCTGGCGAGACCTGCTAGCTACGTGCCGTCTTATCAGGATCTACAAGGTTTGCATAGATACAATGTGTTTTTACCTCGGCGTCTGCACCGGTCTATAGGGTTAAAAGGGTTAGCTCGCTTCTCTGTGAATATCATTGACCGACTAAACAATCCATAACTGACCGACATCAAAAACAGATATTCACCTGTTCTCGAGAGCTCTAATTACTAAACATGTGTTGTAAGCTGTGAGTTTTACATTAAGTTCCGTACCTTTTAGCAAATAGTGAAGACACCGATCAGACGGTACATTCTGTGGCCACTTATCTGTCTTAACTGTTTCCGAATGTCCCAGTATTGAAACGTTTGGCATTTATGGGTTAATGTATTTATTTGGAATATACGTATTTTAATGCGCCTTGGGTAGTCGAAGTTCGCTAAACGCGACGTCTGATCAGGGTTATAATGTCTAAATCAAATGGTTTAAAAATGATCTCTTTTTTTTTCGTCCAAGTTATTCTTCTTTTTATGTCCCGATGCCCGAAGGAACATAGCTCAAAGCGGATGCACAAACGTTGATGCGACGTAGCTAAGACGAAATGTGTCCGCTAGGAGAACTTCTCTGTAAGATTATTAGCAGATGGGACCAGCACAAAATGTACTGAGCTAATTTAGAAACCATGAAGAAATTAGCAGACAAATTTATCTTTCTCTCTCTCTCTCTCTCTCTTCCTTTTTTTTCTTCGTGGGGGTAGTTGGGTGAGGCACAGGTGATGTGTATCTTGTGTCACTGGGGAGTCCAGCTGATACTGACTTACATTTGGGCAAAGCCTGCTCTCCTTGCAGCAGGTAACGGTAGATGGTGAGAGTTGATATTTCTTCTGTTTCTACACTTCCATTCACTCTGTCCCTCACTTTCATCTCCTCTGCTCTCTCTTCTTTCTCCCCCCCCCCCCCCTTTCTCTTGGAGAAGACAAAATGATCCACAAGGGTTGACCTGACCTGTCGTTGAACTCAAAACAATCGATGAATCATTTTTATTTTCTTCGTCGAATTTTTTAACCCTCACAAAATGTCTAGATAACTGCTTGATCTACGACTGGCATTGTTATCATAATAATTATTCCTCATAAATCAACTTTCCTCATTACTTTCAGTACTTTGATTCTTCAATTATTTTAACGGTAAAATTTACATTGTTCTTGTATAGGCGCGTTTCCGTAATGGCTAACCCAAGGATGCATGGGAACGAATAGTCAATCGGCATGCCATGCCGATTGACTATTCGTTTCTATGCCATGCCGATTGACTATTCGTTTCCATGCATCCTTGGCTGGCGGATCATTCAATAAATGAAGCGGATCAGAAAGTTCAAACTTGAGACAAAGTTGTTTAATTGCCACCAAATACCCTTGGCGCTCAACTGTCTATTTGTAATCTGCTACTCAATTGATATTACTGGTAATCGACATCTATTTCCAAACAATGTCAGAGCTTTTTTGTGTATTGTGGGTTCGACTGGTATAACATACATCCCTAGGACATCTGTTGTGACTGGGGTGGACAGCAATTGTTTCGAGTACTTTTTTATAAAACTTCTCAAGAATATCAAGATGTTTTCCATTTGGGAGGACCACTTCCATACCATAGGTAAGAATGGGAATAACAAACGTCTGGAGTAAATGTATTTTAGTCTCCGGATCTAGTCCATTGAGCCCATGACAGCCCGAGGGCCCCCCAGATTTTATACTTCCTGCTTGCCGTGGCCCTGGGGGCTCAATTCCCACTGGGCACATTGCCGCTGTGGTCTCTGTGCCCACTGGGAAGAGCTAAAGGAAGTACCACCCGTTTGCCGTGGGTGGCGTCCTGTAAGCCGGAAGAAGGGATCCTGGAGGTTGAGGATTACCTGAGGTGGCGGTGCTTCAGGAACCCAACACGCCTCTTTGGCCTGGCTTTTCGGTGTAGACGGGTGGCCGTGCGGTCCGGCACGGTCAATCGGCTGGTCGCGCCGAGCCCTAGAGATACCGCTTTGCTTTCTCTTCAACTCTTTTTGTATCTTTCCTGATACGAACCATATGCCAATTTACTTTACCCTTTTCTATCTTTTTATCTCTAGAAGGCATTGGCCAAACGGACCAATCGTGTAGGCATTTTGTTTATGCGAGTATATCTCGCGTGTATCTCTAACACCCGCGAGTCGGATTACCCATCCATTATGGTGTTCCCTTGTAGGGCTCCAAGGAGGGCGGAGAGCACTTGGGACGAAACTAGGATATTCTCCTCATGGCGAATAATAACAAAACTAACCGCAACACACAAAAAAAAAACCTCAACGAAACGAAGAGTCGGATGACTCTAGTGACACGATTCAGCAGTCTATTGTTCCAAAGCCTTCTAATTCTCCGCGTTTTCTGGTTATTACATCATTGGATGATTCACGCACTGTGTCAAGCTTGTCTCCTTTTGTCATCGAGAAAAGCATCCAATCCATAGCTGGACATCCAAAGAGTATTAAAAAGCTTAGCTCCGGTGATCTCCTCTGGGAAGTCGAGAAAGAGCAGCATGTTACAAACCTGCTCAGCACCAAAAAGTTATTTGATCTCAAAGTCAAGATCTCTTTGCACAACACACTTAATTCATCTAAGGGTGTCATTCGCAGTCCGGAACTACGTCCATGCAGCAAGCAAGAGATTCTTGACAATCTCAGGGATCAAGGCGTTATTGGTGTTCGTAACATCCAAGTTCGTAGAAGTGGTGTGCTTAAATCGACAAGCACTTATGTTTTGACATTTAGCACACCAGTTCTACCACAGAAAATCAAAGTAGCATATCTTTCTGTGAACGTAGAGGTATACATTCCGAACCCTCTCAGATGTTACAACTGTCAGGTGTTTGGCCACCACGAAAGCAAATGTCAGAAAAAATCCCTCTGTGCCAATTGTGGTGAAGACAAACATGTCGATAACCATCAGCAATGTAAGAATGAGGCCAAATGCGTCAATTGTGGTGAACAACATGCTGTTTTTTCTCGAGACTGTCCAGCTTGGAAAAACGAAAAAGAAATACTCACATTTAAGTACCAACAATCGTTATCCTTCCCAGAAGCTCGGAAAATTGTTGAAGAGCGACATACAACATCAACCACCAGTTACGCCAGCATCACAAAGGGTGCTAGTGTAAAATGTACCAGCTCCGGAACACAGACTGTTGAATCATGTATAGCTGAAATGAAAAAATCTGGTGCATGGAGTAAATCTACTCCAGCACCACAAAGTTCAAGCAATTTATCAGATGGCGCAATCCAGGTTGCTCCGGATCGGTCGACAGTGACCTTACCGAAGCAAGCGCCACATGTAAAAGAGAAAATCGACTCAGGTCCGATAAAAGAAACGAAACACGATTTAAAAAAACAACAACAAAAACAACAAACATCTCAAAAACAAACAGACAGACAACGTAAAATGGAACGAGACAATATTAAATATCAAAACAGATTTGGATGTTTGAGTGACAGTGATATGGAGTTCACTGAAACTCCATCGCCTCGAAGTAGCAATAACAGAACGAGGTCAACAACACCACAAGGTGGTGGTAGCAGATCTATTTCACCAATTGCAGTTCCAATATAGTTTCTAGTTCTATAAATATCTCTCCAAAATGGATTTAAAACACAAAATAATACAATGGAATTGTCGAGGTCTTAAATCAAATTATAATGAACTCTTATTACTTATATCTTTATTAAACCCATCTGTGTTTTGTTTGCAAGAAACCTTTATAAAAACTGATGACAACATTGATGTCAGGGGTTTCAATACATATAACTATATCTATTCTGATGGTAACAAACCATCTGGTGGCAGTTCAATTTTTGTTAAATCATGGTTACCACAAAGAGAGATCAAATTAAAAACAGACCCACAAGCTGTAGCAGTATCGGTTTCTCTAGATAAAGAAACTACAGTTTGTTCTTTATATATACCACCTTCATTTTCTTTAGAGCCCGAACATCTTGAATCATTGCTGGATCAACTCCCATCGCCATATATTTTAGTTGGCGACTTCAATGGTAATAACATTTTATGGGGTTGTAAAGATAACAACAACAGAGGAGCACTTATTGAAGATTTTATTGCACAGAACGACCTTTGCTTAATGAATGATGAATCTTATACTTACCTTCACCCAGCGACAGGTCATTTGTCTTCTTTGGATCTCTCTTTGTGTCACCCATCTCTCTTCTTGGACTATGACTGGTCTGTTCATGATGATCAGTGCGGAAGTGATCACTTCCCTGTTATAATTGAGAGTGTAAACGAACCAGATGAGGACTGTAACCAGAAATGGAAAATGAATAAAGCCGACTGGGAATTATTCCATAATTTATGTGAAGAAGAGTTATCAATTGATCATTTTAATGAATCATCCGACATTGTTTCTGATTTCACAGATACACTTATTAACATATCAGAACAATGCATTCCAAAGACCTCCACAAATACTAAGAAAAGCAAGCCTTGGTTTAATAATGACTGTAAAGAAGCTATTAAAAAGCGTAAACAGGCTCTAAATAAGTTCTGCAAAAATCCCACTTCAGAAAAGCTCAACGACGTAAAAGTTTTTAGAGCTAAAGCTCGGCGAACAATCCGAGCTTCCAAACGAAAGTCATGGAGAGAATATGTCTCCAAATTGAACTATAAATAAAAATCAAAAATGATATAAAAAATATAAAACCCCCATTAAAAAGGTTTGGGATATGGTACGAAAAATTTCAGGAAAAACAAAGTCTTCTAGTTTTACACATTTAAATACTGAATTTGACACAATAGCTTCAACAAAAAAAGATATTTCAGATACTCTTGGGCACACATTCTTGAGAAATTCATCATCGCGTAATTATTCTGACACTTTTAGAAATTTCAAAAAGGACCAAGAGAAAAGAAATCTAAACTTTAAATCACTTAACCACGAAGAATACAACAAACCTTTTAACTTATCCGAACTCGTTGAAGCCATTGAAAAATCACATGATACGGCAACCGGCCCCGATGAAATTCATTATCAGATGCTTAAGCATCTGCCAAAAAGTTCTCTTACAACACTTTTAGATATCTTTAATAATATTTGGGAAACGGGGGTCTGTCCTGAGAGCTGGCGTGTAGCTACAGTTGTACCAATTCCGAAACCAGGGAAAGATCATGCAGAACCTACAAATTATCGTCCGATAGCTTTGACAAGTTGTTTGTGTAAAACATTGGAGAGAATGATAAACAAGAGATTAGTCTGGTACTTAGAGTCCAACAACCTCATTTCAGAATATCAATCGGGCTTTCGTTCGGAACGTAGTACCAATGACAATTTAATAAGACTAGAAACATTTATACGAGATGCTTTTATTAACAAAGAACACGTAGTAGCTGTCTTTTTCGACTTGGAGAAAGCATATGATACAACATGGCGATATGGAATATTGAAAGATCTACATAACATTGGCTTAAGAGGAAAACTTCCCAGTTTTATTGAAAGCTTTTTAGGGGAGCGCATGTTTCAGGTGCGTGTGGGGTCTACCGTGTCAGATTTCTATGATCAAGAACAGGGTGTCCCACAGGGTAGTATTCTTTCAACTACGCTATTTAACATCAAAATAAACAATATTGTACAATGTTTGGACGACAAAACTGATTGTTCATTGTATGTTGATGATTTTTGTATATGTTACCGTTCAAAAAATATGAAAACAATTGAACGAAAGTTACAACAAAATTTAAAAAGAATAGAAGAATGGACTGATAAAAATGGTTTCAAGTTCTCCAAGTCGAAAACGCAGTGTGTTCATTTTTGTAAACTACGGAAGAAACACGAACATCCTTCCCTGTTTTTATACGGATCACAAATTCCTGTTGTTGAAGAAGCCAAATTTCTTGGGGTCATATTTGATCAAAAGTTATCTTTTATTCCCCATATTAAATATCTTAAAGCGAAATGCTTAAAAGCTTTGAATCTTTTGAAAGTTTTAGCTCATACAAGTTGGGGAGCAGATCGGTATACTTTATTACATCTTTACCGGTCTTTAATAAGATCTAAATTAGATTATGGGTCTGTTGTTTATGGTTCTGCCAGAAAGTCCTATTTAAAATCCTTGGATACTATCCATCACCAAGGCCTTCGTCTGGCCATGGGAGCCTTCCGTACTTCTCCCGTATTAAGCCTTTATGTAGAAGCAGGTGAACCATCTTTAACCTCGCGCAGAGAGAAACTTTCTCTTCAGTATGCTATTAGACTTGCTGCAAATCCATCTAACCCGGCATCCAAAATTTCATTTCGACCTCAATTTGTAGATAGGTATGAAACTAAACCCACAGCAATTAAACCTTTTGGATTACGTATTTTACCACTGCTGGAAAATTCAGGTATCGACCTTAAAAATATTCAAAAACATGAAACCGCCGAAGTTCCATCTTGGTGTATTAAACAACCTTCTATTCTGTTCGACTTACATGATGGCAAAAAATCCGAATCAAATCCGATACTTCTCAAACAAAACTTTCAAGTACTGCAATCACGTTACGATGATTACCAGCAAGTCTATACTGATGGTTCCAAAGAAGGAGATAAAGTTGGTTGTGCGTATGTTTCTAAAGATACGCACAAAACCATGCGCCTTCCAGATGGTTCATCTATTTTTACAGCTGAAGCCAAAGCAATAGACCTAGCTTTAGATTTTATCAGTTCTTCAACAATTCAAAAAGCAATTATATTTTCGGATTCACTTTCTGTGCTTAAGGCTTTAGACCATTCATCATCTAAAAATCCTCAAATTCAAAAATTGATCGAAAAACATCATGAAATTTCTAAAACACACCAAATCTTGTTTTGTTGGCTTCCGAGCCATATTGGCATTGTCGGCAATGAATATGCTGACAAGAAAGCAAAGGAATCGCTCAATCTTGATCCATCTGTTTTTAAAATTCCTTTTAATAATTTTAAACCATTTATCAATAGATACATCTTGTCGGAATGGCAAGGCGAATGGGACCGTGCAATAAATAACAAACTCCATGCCATTAAACCTGTCGTTAGTACAAAATGCTCTCCTCCACAGTTTTCCAGAAAAGAGGACGTAGTATTAACACGACTGCGCATCGGCCATACTAGAGTTACTCATTCTTATATTTTTAATGGTGATGATCAGCCTTCTTGTGTAGGTTGTGATCAGCCATTCACTGTGAAACATATCTTAATTGACTGTGTTGACTTTTCACCCTCACGTATTTTATATTTCAGGGCTGGCACTTTGCAACAACTGTTTCGAGATGTACCTGTTGATAACATTATTTTATTCTTAAAAGAAATTGGTCTTTTTCATAAGATTTAACTGTTTCAGGTTTTTATACATTATCATTCTGACTTGTTACTTTTAATATCATCATAATTATTCATGCCGTTTAACCGTTAACCGACTGACGCTTATGACCCACCAGGAGGGTTGACGCGTCGTTAAACAAGAAATCATCATCATCATTATACTTACCTTCACCCTGCGACAGGTCATTTGTCTTCTTTGGATCTCTCATTGTGTCACCCCTCTGTCTTGTTGGACTATGACTGATCTGTCTATGACGATCAGTGCGGAAGTGATCACTTCACTGTTATAATTGAGAGCGTAAACGAACAAGGTGAGGACTGTAACCAGAAATGGAAAATGAATAAAGCCGACTTGGAATTATTCCATAATTTATGTGAAGAAAAGTTATCAATTGATCACTTTAATGAATCATCTGACATTGTTTCTGATTTCACAGATTCGCTTATTAATATATCAGAACAATGCATACCAAAGACCTCCAAAAATACTAAGAAAAGCAAGCCTTGGTTTAATAATGACTAAAGAATCTATCAGAAAACGCAAACAGGCTTTAAATAAGTTCTGCAAAAGTCCAACTACAGAAAAACTAAACAATGTAAAAGTATTTAGGGCTAAAGCTCGGCGAACAATCCGAGCTTCAAAACGAAAGTCATGGAGGGAATATGTTTCAAAAATGAACTACAAAACCCCCATTAAAAAGGTTTGGGATATGGTACGAAAAATTTCAGGAAAAACAAAGCCCGCTTACACATTTAAATACCGAATTTGACACAATAGCTTCAACAAAAAAAGACATTTCAGATACTCTTGGGAGCACATTTTTGAGAAATTCATCATCGCGTAATTATTCTGACTCTTTTAGAAATTTCAAAAAGGACAAAGAGAAAAGAAATCTAAAATTTGAATCCCTTAATCACGAAGAATACAACAAACCTTTTAACTTATCCGAACTCGTTGAAGCCATTGAAAAATCACATGATACGGCAACCGGCCCCGATGAAATTCATTATCAGAAGCTTACGCATCTGCCAAAAAGTTCTCTTACAACACTTTTAGATATCTTTAATGATATTTGGGAAACGGGGGTCTGTCCAGACAGCTGGCGTTTAGCTACAGTTGTACCAATTCCAAAACCAGGGAAAGATCGTGCAGAACCTACAAATTATCGTCCGATAGCTTTGACAAGTTGTTTGTGTAAAACATTGGAGAGAATGACAAACAAGAGATTAGTCTGGTACTTAAGAGTCCAACAACCTCATTTCAGAATATCAATCGGGTTTTTGTTCGGAACGTAGTACCAACGACAATCTAATACAACTAGAAACATTTATACGAAATGCTTTTATTAACAAAGAACACGTAGTAGCTGTCTTTTTCGACTTGGAGAAAGCATACGATACAACATGGCGTTATGGAGTATTGAAAGACCTCTATAACATTGGCTTAAGAGGAAAACTTCCCAGTTTTATTGAAAGCTTTTTAGAGGGGCGCATGTTTCAGGTGCGTGTGGGGTCTACCGTGTCAGATTTCTATAATCAAGAACAGGGTGTCCCACAGGGTAGTATTCTTTCAACTACGCTATTTAACATCAAAATAAACAATATTGTACAATGTTTGGCAGACAAAACTGATTGTTCCTTGTTTATTGACGATTTTTGTATATGTTACCGTTCAAAAAATATGAAAACAATTGAACGAAAGTTACAACAAAATTTAAAAAGAATAGAAGAATGGACTGATAAAAATGGTTTCAAGTTCTCCAAGTCGAAAACGCAGTGTGTTCATTTTTATAAGCTACGGAAGAAACACGAACATCCTTCCTTGTTTTTATACGGATCACAAATTCATGTTGTTGATAAACCAAATTTCTTGGGGTCACATTTGATCAAAAGTTATCTTTTATTCCCCATATTAAATATCTTAAAGCGAAATGCTTAAAAGCTTTGAATCTTTTGAAAGTTTTAGCTCATACAAGTTGGGGAGCAGATCGGTACACTTTATTACATCTTTACCGATCATTGATAAGATCTAAATTAGATTATGGGTCTATTGTTTATGGTTCTGCCAGAAAGTCTTATTTAAAATCTTTGGATACTATCCATCACCAAGGCCTTCGTCGGGCTATGGGGGCCTTCCGTACTTCTCCAGTATAAAGCCTTTATGTGGAAGCAGGTGAACCATCTTTAACTTCGCGCAGAGAGAAACTTTCTCTTCAGTACGCTATCAGACTTGCTGCTAATCCATCTAACCCGGCATTCCAAATTTCATTTCCACCTGAATTTGTAGATAAGTATGAAACTAAACCCACAGCAATCAAACCTTTTGGATTACGTATTTTACCACTGATAGAAAATTCAGGTATCGACCTTAAAAATATGCAAAAACATGAAACGGCCGAAGTTCCATCTTGGTGTATTAAACAACCTTCTATTCTGTTTGACTTACATGATGGTAAAAAAATCCGAATCAAATCCAATGCTACTCAAACAAAACTTTCAAGTACTGCAGTCACGTTATGATGATTACCAGCAAGTCTATACTGATGGTTCCAAAGAAGAAGAAAAAGTTGGTTGTGCGTATGTTTCTCCAGATACGCACCAAACCTTGCGTCTTCCAGATGATTCATCTATTTTTACAGCTGAAGCCAAAGCAATAGACCTAGCTTAAGATTTTATCAGTTCTTCATCATTTCAAAAAGCAATTATATTTTCTGATTCACTTTCTGTGCCTAAGGCTTTAGACCATTCATCATCTAAAAATCCTCAAATACAAAAACTGATCGAAAAACATCATGAAATTTCTAAAACGCACCAAATCTTGTTTTGTTGGCTTCCGAGCCATATTGGCATTGTCGGCAATGAGTTTGCTGACAAGAAAGCAAAGGAATCGCTCAATCTTGATCCGTCTGTTTTTAAAATTCCTTTTAATAATTTTAAACCATTTATCAACAGATACATCTTGTCGGAATGGCAAGGCGAATGGGGCCGTGCAATAAATAACAAACTCCATGCCATTAAACCTGTCGTTGGAACAAAATGCTCTCCTCCACAGTTTTTCAGGAAAGAGGATGTAGTATTAACACGACTACGCATTGGCCATACTAGAGTTACTCATTCTTATATTTTTAATGGTGATGAACTGCCTTCCTGTGTAGGCTGTGATCAGCCATTCGCTATGAAGCATATTTTAATTGAATGTGTAGACTTTTCACAGTCCCGTAACTTGTTCTTCAAAGCTGACACATTGCAACAATTGTTTCAAGATGTACCTTTTGAAAATATTATTTTATTCTTAAAAGAAATAGGACTTTTTCATAAGATTTAACTGTTTAAGATTTTTATACATATCAAACTAACTTTTGTTTTTAATATCCTCATAATTCTCAATGCCGTTAACCATTAACCGTTTGACGCTTATGACCCACAAAGAGGGTTGACGTGTCGTTAAACACGAAATCATCATCATCATCAGCCCGAGGGCATCAAACTATATAAAGTTCTCGCCTTCTTGACATTTTCGCCTATGGCTGTTCACTGGGTAGACGCAAACGCAGTACACCCGCGTGCATGCTCTCTGTCACCACTGGCATCAGTTCCCCGTTCAGCATCCAAATATAGCCCTCGTCTTCTTCTGCTGGGTCATACTTCAGGATAACACTCTGCCAGCTGGAACTCATACCTTTCCATGGATCCATAATCGGCCGATGTGTTGATAAGAGCATCACGAAAACACGCCTATATAATTTTGACCCTCTTGAACCCCACTTTTATATAGTAAAACTGGGTTTTCCGGGGGTATACCTTATTTTTCTTATTTTTGCTCTAAAATGTAGATTGTGGAAAAAATATCATATTTTTTCATCATAAAATTTTCAATTTTTCGGCGATAAAGGTGGCAATGTATTTGTATAGGCCTGTTTGCGTAATGGACTGTAGTGAGTCAGTGTTAGAGCTGACTACGGCTATGTCATCAGCGCATGCTGGCGCTGTACATCCAATATCACCAATTTTTGCCCCAAAATTTAGCTTATCAGTTACCCCCAATATATATTGCATTGTAACGCAATGACCTGATAAAGATATGCTATCTCAGGACAAGAGAGCTTTATCACGTCAACGTGACATTGCACTTTTACGAATGAACCGGACTACAAAGAAATGACAACAAGAGGACCATGATGGTCCTATATCGCTCACCTGAGCTAAGAGCTAAGAGTTTTGCACGTGTCCCAGTGTCCTGTTTGAGACAAGACTTTAAAGGTTTTTCCCTAATATGTCTATGTAAAGCGAGTGGGCCCCGGAGCGAGGCCATTTTTGGTCCCAGGGCTATAATTTGAACAATCTTGGTAGAGGTCAACTAGATGAAGCTTAAAACTAAAAATCAAAGACCTGTGCCTTCTGGTTTCAGACAAGAAGATTTATAAAGATTTCCTTATCATAAGCCTGCATAAAATCAGTAGGATCCGGCACGAGGGCATTTTTGGCCGAGGGCTATAATTTGAACAATCATTGTAGAGGTCAACTAGAAGAAGCTTCATATCAAATATCAAAGACCTGGGCCTTCTGGTTTCAGACATAAAGATTTTTAAAGAGTTTCGATCCCTATATAAGCCTATGTTAAAACAGTGGGCCCCCGTGTGAGGCCATTTTCGGCCCCGCGGCTATAATTTGAACAATCTTCATAGCGGTCCACTAGATGAAGCTTCATAACAAATATCAAAGACCTGGGCCTTCTGGTTTCAGACAAGATTTTCAAAGGATTTCTCTGTATAAGCCTATGTAAAACAAGTGGGCCCCGGCGCGGGGGCATTTTTGGCCCAGGGCTATAATTTGAACAATCTTGGTAGAGATCAACTAGAAGAAGCTTCATACTAAATATCAAACACCTGGGCCTTCTGGTTTCATAAAAGAAGATTTTTTAAAGGTTTTCCCTATCATAAGCCTGGATAAAACCAGTGCGCACCGGCGCGAGGCATTTTTGGCCCCAGGGCCCTTCATACCAAACATCAAAGACCTGGGCCTTCTGGTTTCAGAAAAGAAGATTTTTAAAGGTTTTCCCTATATAAGTCTATGTAAAACCAGTGGGCCCCGGCGCAGCGGCATTTTTGGCCCCAGGGCTATAATTTGAACAATCTTGGTAGACGTCCACTAGATGAAGCTTCATACCAAATATCAAAGACCTGGGCTTTTGGTTTCAGATAAGAAGATTTTTAAAGGTTTTCCCTATATAAGCATATGTAAAACCAGTGGGCCCCGGCGCGGGGGCATTTTTGACCCCAGGGCTATAATTTGAACACTCTTGGTAGACGTCCACTAGATGAAGCTTCATACTCAATATCAAAGACCTTGGCCTTGCGGTTTCAGAGAAGAAGATTTTAAAAGATTTTCCCTGTATAAGCCTATGTGAAACCAGTGGGCCCCGGCGCAGCGGCATTTTTGGCCTCAGGGCTATTATTTGAACAATCTTGGTAGAGGTCCACTAGAAGAAGCTTCATACAAAATATCAAAGACCTGGGCCTTCTGGATTCAGACAAGAAGATTTTTAAAGCTTTTCCCTATAGTAGCCTATGTAAAAACAGTGGGCCCCGGAGTGGGACCATTTTTGTACTCAAGGCAATAATATGAACAATTTTGGGTCTTGTCAACTAGATGAAGCTTCATACCAAATATCAAAGACCTGGGCCTTCTGGTTTCAGACAAGAAGATTTTAAAAGGTTTTCCCTATATAAGCCTATGTAAAACCAGTGGGCCCCCGTGTGGGGCCATTTTTGGCCCCAGGGTTGTAATTTGAACAACCTTCATAGTGGTCCACTAGATGAAGCTTCATACCAAATATTAAAGACCTGGGCCTGCTGGTTTCAGACAAGAAGATTTTCAAAGGATTTCCCTATATAAGCCTATGTAAAACCAGTGAGCCCTCGCGCGGGGACATTTTTGGCCCCAGAGCTAAAATTTGAACAATCTTGGTAGAGGTCTATTATATGAAGCTTCAAACAAAATATCAAAGACCTGGGACTTGCGGTTTCAGAGAAGAAGATTTTGAAAGATTTTCCCCATATAAATAAAAATCAAAAATGGGTTCCTTTAAGAGCAATGAAAATTTCCCTATATAAAACCAAAGGGCCCCGGGGCGGGGGCATTTTCGGCTCCAGGGCTATAATTTGAACAATCTTGGTAGAGGTCTACTAGATGAAGCTTCATACCAAATATCAAAGACCTGGGCCTTCTGGTTTCAGACATCTCAGGACAAGAGAGCTTTATCACGTCAACGTGACATTGCACTTTTACGAATGAACCGGACTACAAAGAAATGACAACAAGAGGACCATGATGGTCCTATATCGCTCACCTGAGCTAAGAGCTAAGAGTTTTGCACGTGTCCCAGTGTCCTGTTTGAGACAAGACTTTAAAGGTTTTTCCCTAATATGTCTATGTAAAGCGAGTGGGCTCCGGGGAAGGGCCATTTTTGGCCTCAAGGCAATAATTTGAACAATCTTCGTAGAGGTCCACTAGATGAAGCTTCATACCAAATATCAAAGACCTGGGCCTTGCGGTTTCAGAGAAGAAGATTTTTAAAGATTTTCCCTATATAAGCCTATGTAAAACCAGTGGGACCCGGGGCGGGGGCATTTTCGGCCCCAGGGCTATAATTTTAACAATCTTGGTAGAGGTCCACTAGATGAAGCTTCATACCAAATATCAAAGACCTGGGCCTTATGGTTTCAGACAAAGAGATTTTCAAAGGATTTCCCTATATAAGCCTATGTTAAATCGGTGGGCCCTGGCGCGGGGACATTTTTTGCCCCAGGGCTATAATTTGAACAATCTTGATAGAGGTCCACTAGATGAAGTTTCATACCAAATATCAAAGACCTGGGCCTTCTGGTTTCAGAGAAGAAGATTTTTAAAGATTTTTCCTGTATAAGCCTTTGTAAAACCAAAGGGCCCCAGGGCGGTGGCATTTTCGGCCCCAGGGCTATAATTTGAACAATCTTGGTAGAGGTCCACTAGATGAAGCTTCGTACCAAATATCAAAGACCTGGGCCTTCTGGTTTCAGACAAGAAGATTTTTAAAGGTTTTCCCTATATAAGCCTATGTAAAACCAGTGGGCTCCGGGGCGGGGCCATTTTTGGACTCAAGGCAATAATTTGAACAATCTTGGTAAAGGTCCACTCGATGAAGCTTCATATCAAATATCAAAGACCTGGGCCTTGCGGTTTCAGAGAAGAAGATTTTTAAAGATTTTCCCTATATAAGCCTATGTAAAACAAGTGGGACCCGGGGTGGGGGCATTTTCGGCCCCAGGGCTATAATTTTTACAATCTTGGTAGAGGTCCACTAGATGAAGCTTCATACCAAATATCAAAGACCTGGGCCTTATGGTTTCAGACAAAGAGATTTTCAAAGGTTTTCCCTATATAAGCCTATGTTAAATCGGTGGGCCCTGGCGCGGGGACATTTTTTGCCCCAGGGCTATAATTTGAACAATCTTGATAGAGGTCCACTAGATGAAGTTTCATACCAAATATCAAAGACCCGGGCCTTCTGGTTTCAGAGAAGAAGATTTTTAAAGATTTTCCCTGTATAAGCCTTTGTAAAACCAAAGGGCCCCAGGGCGGTGGCATTTTCGGCCCCAGGGCTATAATTTGAACAATCTTGGTAGAGGTCCACTAGATGAAGCTTCGTACCAAATATCAAAGACCTGGGCCTTCTGGTTTCAGACAAGAAGATTTTTAAAGGTTTTCCCTATATAAGCCTATGTAAAACCAGTACGCCCCGGGGCGGGGCCATTTTGGCCCCATGGCAATAATTTGAACAATCTTGGTAGAGGTCCACTAGATGAAGCTTCATACCAAATATCAAAGACTAGGGCCTTCTTGTTTCAGACAAGAAGATTTTTAAAGGTTTTTCCTTATTTTCCCCTTTTGTTGCCATGGCACCCAGAGTTCTGCTTGGAATGGAATTCTGTGAACAACTTTGAGAGAACACCACCCAAAGATCATTTCTGCCAAGTTTGGTCAAAATCTGTTCAGTGGTTTAGGAGGAGATGTCGTTTAAAGGAATTGTGGACGGACATCCGGACGGACGACGACGCCGCCGACGACGACGACGAACGAATGACCGATGACAATAGCTCCCCCGGAGCCTTCGGCTCATGTGAGCTAAAAATGTTATTGTTACTGGAAATAAATTACCTGAAAAAAATTTCATAGGAAAATATGGTCAGGTGATACTCAATATATCGACCGCTAGAATGCTCGGATGCACTGAGCTTCATCAATAACTCATCGTAAATAGTTAATTTAAGAGAGTAGAAAGGGGTAAACTGATAAATAGAATACCAGATTCGTATCATTTGATATCATGTTTATCAGGCTCGGCTTCGAGAACGCATGTAGAATCGCTCGGCAAGCCTCGCGATTCTACAAGCGTTCTCGAAGCCTTGTCTGATAAACTTGATATCAAAAGACACGAACCTGGTATTCTCTATTTCGCTAGCCTATCGAGCATCCTGTTCGCATACACCTTATAGAGGTCTGTACCCAGCACTCTTCCCTGCCTAACTCCTTGTTTTATCTCAAATTCCTGGGACAGCTTATCATCCCATTTGATCACTGTTTGGGCATAAGTGTGTTAATTATAAGGTTCCAGTGAGCACCTTCAATGCCAAGGTGATAAACCTTTCGTAATGGACTATGGTGGTTGACTACATCAAATGCAGACTTAGCATCGAGAAATTCTATATAGCAGGATATCATAAACTCCGCAAAGCCGTTTCAAAATTTTGTAGACGTCGTTTCGATTTAATTTAAAAATTCAATGTTAGACTTAAATCTCTTCTGCAACAAGGTCTATCGGAACTCGAATTGTATGGTGACTTAATATATAAATTCAGAAAAATATATAACTGCAATAACTTCAGCACCCAATTTCATAAAATCATTCTTCGATATAAAAAGATTGGGTACACTATAAATGTTATGGTAGTTAACCCAATCACAGTTGACAACTTTGCTTCCCTCTTTAATTGTACGCCGGTGGGTCAGGCCTCAGATTCTATGACATTTCAAGCTTGAAGTCTTACTGAGAATTAGAGAGAATCTAATTTCGTATAATGTTGGTTGATGCCTAATGCTCTGTCACCGGACGGGCCCTTAGGAGTCTAACTGTTGGATTTCTTTTGCTCCAGCATTTCAGTGGTTTCTTGCTGTCGAGTCCTCACCGTTGATTCATCTCTGTGGTTGTTTGATTATTTGTGTTCACGTAGCCGTTGCAATGATGAGTAAGGAGGCCTTCATGCGGACTGAACAAATTATTTGTCTAAATGGCGACGGCTGTTAGGGCGAGGATTGTGGCCACCTAAAATCGATTTAAGCCCCTCCCCCCGCACACACACATATACACACAAAGTGGATTTCATGTCACTGACAGTTCCAAGGCGGTTCTTCTGTCGTGGTTTATTTTTGTTATGGCTTGTGTTTGAGTGTGTGTGTCGCTAATATTATTTTGTTTTGGGTAGCCAATTGGCCATTTTATGGGAAGGTAACTGTCCTGATGGCTTTCCGCTATTGATGTTTTCGTTTGGGTCTAGCTGTTTTATGTTTGTGTTCGTTCCCTTTGGTGTATCCGATGGGAGCTGTGGGTTAATTGTATCGATGCCTGATCATTGCCTTCACTTCTGTTTTTTTAGAATCTCTGTTATTTCTGATATATTCTTCTAGAATCAGTGAGCAGTTCATTGTGGGATAAGCCCTCAGTAAATCCACGCTGCAATCTGTTTTGGCTTTACAGAACTCTTCCTTAGGACCGCTTCTAAACTCTTGGCAATGGTTGGTGTTATTGTTATCCTCCGATAGTTCTTTGCGTTCAAATTTGTACCTTTCCTCTTAAAGACTGGTGTCAGCACGCCAAGTTTCATACACTCTGGGACGCTACGCAATTCGAACATAGCGTTGAATGGCTCACACAAGGGTTATTACTTCGATTGCATACACCAATTGTTCCGCTATGATATTAAAAACATCTCCAGATTTGCCGGTATTGGGCGATTTGATTGCTTTGATTATTTCGTCCTGCGCTACTGGGATAAAGTCAGTTTCATACTGACATATATCTACTATTTCATTAAATTCCAAGTCAACCGATTTCTGATACTCAGAGTCAAAAGTCAGACTTTTCTGCGGAGATGCGAGTAGTTTACAATGTTGGCGCCATCCATTCAGAACATCATCACCTGACAGTGTTCTTTATATATATCCTTCGCAACATGCAGTTCGTTGATACAATTATGCTATTTACCTCTTGGTCGGTTTATGAGTTTATGAAAGAATTTTGAATTCATTTCAAATGGACATGTTGCCCTAATGTGAAAACACCAATACAGCTGTTTTGACGTCGATGACATCACTGCACGTGCAGTGACGCCAAGATTATCGACGGCATATGTGACGTCATATTCCACCAGTGCATATCAAACGCGTGAAAATTGTCGATTTTTACCCTAGCCTTGGACAGGATAATCTGGGTATGATAAGATTTTTTTATCCTGGGTTAAGTCCAGGATTACCCTATTTGCTGTGCAGAATGATTGCTCTAGAAGCATTGGAACGGGTTCGAATCATCCATTGTAAACGAGCCATCGATGTTCGAGCCATCGGTGTTTATTTTTATTATGATTATTTTAATCTCATCATGAGATCAGAGCGCGTCACGGTAATACGTTGTTGCAATTAACGCCCTTGTAAATCCAACGTTCCACAAGAAAAACAAGCATTTTAAGGGCATATATTTTTGGGATTATTTCTGCTCCAAAACATTAACTGTGCGCTGTTGTTAGAACCGCCAAAATGCATTTCAATTTGAGCTAGGGCGTGCTCTGACCCAATTTTTGTCCGTGTTATGTGTAAATATGTGGAAATTTCTGTAGACATTTGGTCGTCGGTAAATGTTTGTAAAAATCTACTACACCCGGTAACAAAAGGTTGAAAATTAAATGTCAAACATGTTCTCATTATATTCAGAAAAAATAAATATCAAATTAGGTAAAATAAAAAGATTATAAATATTCCAATGCATTGACGTAGTTCTTTTAAAATTATTTCATATATCAACTACAGAATTAAATGCGATAAAGGATAGAAACTCTGGGGAGACAGGTTGGCATATTTAAACATTAAAGAGGACTTATTAGCAAATAATAATAATAATTCAACTTCATATGGCAAATTAAGCCTCCCAACCCTAGAAAAATTCCACCCCAACTGGCTGCGACATACCAAGGGCACCCACCGAGTGCCTCGTATTACATAGCGGGCATAAACCCAGAGCCCCAGGGGGGCGGCCCACCACCCTCGCCGGCCCGGGCTCTGGCGGGTCCCAGCATACAATATGGGTTAAGACCCACCCGTTCACCCAAGTATTTGCCGACGGGATAAAGAAGTAACCTATTTAGACTAGTGGTTGTAATGGATATACCGGTTTTATCATCGGTTATTCCAAACCATGCGTAAGGGACACAACACTTGCAAGTGGTTGACATTGGTCCCGATTGAGTTCTGTGGTAAGCGTTGTTTGGGAGAGTATTGTAAAATTCACCTCATGCGTCTCCGCAAGGGTTCATGTACGCGGCCATGCGAGGTCTGTGGGACTGGGGTTACAAACAAATACCGACTTTGTTGGTCGCACGGGTATGCAAGTGAGTGGAGACGTGCAACCAGAGCGGTGGAGAAGGAATTTAGGCGTATGTCTTCTATCGACATTTCCATTTAGAGAGATATTGGTGTAAGCGATATGCCCATTCAACATGGAAGAGTTGATTGAAGAAATTCTCGCAGGGATGCCAGACCAAGCCCCAGAGGGTCAACAATTTACCGACATGGAGTGAGGCTTCCAGACGACCAGATGGTCGAGATTCTCAACGACGCCAGTGATGAGTTTGAAGTCGACGGCGCCTCTGCGGTCTTCTCCACATGGAGAACGGAAGAAGAAGACCCTCTTGACATTGGCGACATCGAGATTGTCGACGGGTTTGCATGCCAGAGCCACCAAGTTGGCCCTGGACGCCCGTATGACAGACGCCAGGGCTACCCAACTTCTTGCCGACCTGCCAAAGGGTAACTTCCTGCTGAGAATCAAATTCTTGAGAGAGTGGGCCGGAGGCGACTGGTTCCTTGAAGACAAGTTTGACCCGGTGAAAACAGAGAAGAGGAGAAGGGGAGAGACCGTTGAGATTTCGAATCGAAAGACACAAGACCTGGTGTGTTGACTGGAATCGATCAGGTCTTCTATCAGAATGCCTACCCTGTCACTGCAGTCGCCTACGGCCTCTACCCAATCAGAGACCCAGATCCGGCCAACCTCTCACCACTAAGAGATGGCGATCTTAATTGTGTCGCCCAAAGAGTCATCGAGCACTTTGAGTGTGCTTTGAGAGGCCAGGGGTTAACACCCACAAGGCGCCAGAAAATACAGGAGTGGGAAGAGAGGGTCCATGAGACGGGAGCCACGGTTGAAGATGTGGCCGACCTAGAGAAAATTCTTTAGCGGGCAACTGTCTTGCGAGACATCGCTGGTGAAGACATATATAACAGCGGAAAGTACCAGAGAGGTGGCAATGGAATCAAAGGTAAAGCAGATCTGCCATAACGGCCACGTTTGGTCCAAAGACCTCCACTTCCCCTAGAGTAGAGAGATTCACATCTACGAGGGCGACGTCTGGCAGGCTATTCGAGAAGCAACCCGTGGAGAGCCGATTGCGGTCTGGCTCCTGGGCGGCCAAGACCGACAGCTCTCAGCTGGCCAGTTCGTGCTCCAGGACGGCCGCCCTACAGGACGCGGGAGGCCCAAGAGCGACTCCAAGCAATCTGCGCCAAACTGGACAACCCTGAACTTGCTGAAAGATCCTTTGGCGAAAATCACGCCGCCAGCATTGTGGCAAAGGAAAGGAACGGCTGGAACCCAGCCCCAGCCAACCTCCTCCTAGACGTCGAGAAGGCCTGCGTGGAGTACGTTCACGGCGGCCTCTGGAACTCGATGAATTATGACACGAGGGAAGTTGTCAGCATCGACATGAAGGCCTGCTATCCGGCATCCTTCCATGCTATGGGTGAAGCCAAACACTATTTCGAGCGGTTCGGACATCAAACCCACCGGATGGTCCATGTAGCCATCAATTGCGTTCTCCCCAAAGACATAGCTACAGGCTTCGCCGAAATTCAAGAATGGGAGTTTGATGCGACCTGCCATCCTGTCGTCCCTGTCTGGTTCGGGAAGCATTTCGCCTCCGAAAGCGGTGGTTGGGCCCCGACACAGCTTGTTTGCTGAAGAGCCTCAAGGTTCCGGAAGCCATCATCGCCTTTAAGAAGCAAACCGATTTGCGGCTCCCAGAAGACCGTGACCAAGGCTGCAGTGTTATCGGCAAGTTCACCCAGGGCGCCAAAGCCGCCAACGGAGCTTGCGGCAAAAGACTGACCCGAAGGCTTGTTACTGACCAGGAAGAACTCGACTTCCTCGTGCGAGACACCAGCCAAAGTGGCACCCTGGTCGGAGCTCCCGAAAGGTGCCCTGTAGGCTATGTTCTCACGTATTATGATGGCTCCCAACCACAGTATGCTCGCCTCAGGGCCTCGATGCTCGCATATGCCCACATCAACCTAATCTCCATGCTTTCAAGGTTTGAACCCGATGAGGCCTTCCGAGTGGCAATCGATTCCATCTATGTAAAGAAAACGGCGCTCTGGAAGCCTAAGGGGGTCGGGGCCTTCAAGCCTCACGAGGTGCACCCAAAAGGATATTGTCGCATCTGTCTCACCCGCCACGACAAGGCCACCACGATATGGGATTGCCCCAGCCCAATGGCGTGACAAGGATCTGTACATGCCCATGGAACATGCAGTTTATCTCGCCGAGCTTGACTACATCAAAAATGAAAAGGACCTCACTCCCAGCACCGCGCCACTTTATGACGATCCCCTGACCCGACATCAGTTGAGCTACCTAAACGGCGGCGGGGGCAGCGGCAAGACCACCCGAGCGATCGAGCTCTTCCGCGACAAGAACCCCCCCCCCCTCGTCTTCAACCCGACCAATCGCCTGGCCAAAGAGATGCGGGCTGGGGGCGTCCAGGCCTACACATATCACAGCTTCTTCCGCTGGAGTGGCCAGACGGACTGGACACCCGAAATGATGGGACAGATGTTCATTCCCCGCGTGATAATCTGGGACGAGATCTGCACAGTGCCCCGCCCCACTCTGGAAACCTTCCTCGACTGGCTCGATGGTCGGTGCGTACAGGTCATCTGCTGTGGCGACCAGGGGCAGCAGCTCCCCATCGCCGGAGAAATGCCGCACGACTGGCTGCAGCGGAGAGCCGATTACTATGAAGAGGTCCTGGCCGACCACAGGGCAAAAGAATCCGTCTTCAACCAGCCCGAATACACTGTCGGGCTATGAGACAAGCGCTACCGGCCTGCCTTTGGTGGGACAGATTTGTGGAAGCTTGGAAGCCGGGGGACTTGGTCCTGACCTCGAGGCAGAAGGTTCGCGACCGGGCCCAGGCGCGACTGTTCGAGAGCCATGAGAAGCGTTTCCCTGACCTACCCGTCCCTCTGCTATATATTGTCCCAAGGATACTCGGCGGCAAAACATCATGGTCACCATCCCTGGGCCCTTGGTGGTGGATGGAGAGCGAGACCAGCAGGAGCTCGTTCTGAACGACGTTGTCGAGGTTTCCTTGCAAACCGCCCGCGAGGTCCTCCACCGCAGATGGGGCCAGGACTGGGCTCTTGACTATGCCATCACAGTCCAATCAAGCCAAGGTCTCACCATCGCAGACCCCCAAAAAGTCTGGATTATCGATGATTTCCTGCAGTGGTCCAGTCTCGCATATTTGGCAGTGTCAGTGGTGGAGTACATGCACCAGCTCTAAAGGGAAGTCTAGGCGGCGGCGGCACGACCGGCTGCAACCTTTTTCGGGTCTTTAGGCTTCGTCACTCTTTACGTTTGTTGCGTTGCAACAGGCTCCGCCAGTGACGTTGCAACCGGCTGCGCCAGTACAGGCTGCGCCAGTTGCGTCGCAACGTCCGCCAGCTGAGTTGCAGCGTCCGGCTGTTGATCCCCCCCCCCCATCATCGTATTCATCGCCATCATTGTATGATGAATTGATGGGGCAGCAATGTTCAAATCTGGCATGCTTGAGAGTGATTAACGTTGCGGTGAGCGGAGCTAATTACGTGCCATAGCGGTGAAAGAGTTCGCTGGCACCGCCTTTAAGTGCGCTACCTAGAAACGGATCGTATTCAAGATCGCGAATGAGCCCTTGTTGGTACGGGATCAGGACGAACAACCCGACCAGTCCCGCATACAGCCCGAGAGCCGCGTTCGAAATCGTCTTTGACATGTCTGCCCCTAATCGGGTGGAGTAACGGGCGTAGATCGTCTCGGAGTCACTCAGCTCCTCGACCTGGTCGACGGTCAAGGCCTTTCCGTGAGCCACAATTCCGTATTTCCTGGCCGACCCTCCTGCTACTGTTGCAGCGAGCCTTTCGCGGTATTCTTGCACCCTGTCGTCTTTCCCTGGCTCTGCTTGTTGCTTTTCTACTGGCTGCGCCAGTTGCGTGTCTGGCGCCGCCGGGTCGTCAAACATCAGGTCTATCAGCTCGTCACAATCCATTCTTTTGCAACAATGGCGGACCTGTCTAAAATGGAGTCGCAGGCATGCGCATGCATGCGCGGCAAACATCTGGATCACCCGAGAAAGCATAAAAAAGACAGCGAAAAGCAGCGCCACATACAGGCCAAGTACAGCGATTACGGCCGCTACTCAGCATATCGTTGGTGGCGTTGCTTCGCAACTGCTTCGCAACGGCTAAGCAATATTAAACACGTAATAATTTTATAATCAGCGGGTTGATCAGTCTTCAACAGAAGCTTAGCGTGTTTTGTCTCGGCTAGCTGCTGCCGCACCGGCTCCCGTGCTCGTGCGGGGATCACGTCATTTTCACGCAGACAGTCTTCGAACAAGTCACGATCCTTGCAGTGGAACAAACAAACCCAGCGCGTCTGCTCGCGCAAGTCTTTCAATACGGAGTTGTACTTCTGCGTGAGGACCCAGATAGACTGCTCCGCGTTGCGGCCTGAGAACGCCAGCTCTGACAGCATGTCTTTCTTCTTCGTCAAAGCCCTCTTAGCGCTGCAGTCGTCTATGATGTACAGGGTCGACGCGCCGTGGAACACCCGGTAAAACCTCGCAAGTAATCGTGAAGGCGCCCACTGTGGTCTAGAACGTAAATCTCAGGGACCGTCCATATCCAGGGGCGTTGCTAATACCAACTGTTGTACCGTATGGTGGGACACAGAACCACTACGTGCTCAAATAACCCCGGTAGGGGCCTTCGAGCAGATCGAGGATAAAAACGTTTTTCCGCATCCCGTCTGCCCGCTGATTGTCGCCGAATGGGCCGTGCGCGGTAGGAACTCTTTTGTTTCTTGCTCCGCAACATCAATAAACCTCTGAGACGAACCGGCCATCTTCGAGGGATGCCGTAGATGTAGATGTTCAATGCGCCAGCCGCCTCGGCTCTTTTCGTTATCTGGATGGTCACACCTTCGCTGGCATTCTCTATCCGCCTGCCGGAGCCGTGGCGCCGGTCGTCGTCGCTTGTCCTGAGGTCAAGCCACAACGCGTACTTGCTGGTGAAGTATTCTGCAAGGCTGACCTCGGCAAGGGCCAGTCTTTTTCGACCGTTGCCACTTCAGGGTGTCGCTTGCTGCTAGCTGGAAAGAGCGTCCTCGCTTCATCAAACATCTTGTAAGAGCACATTCCTTGGCTGAAGAGTTGGTTGGGAATCCCCTCGATGGTGACCTAGAACTTGGCGATTTTCGGGTTTAGAAGGCCTCAGTGTCGCGAGCGAAGGGCTGTTGCGCGGCTACATCCTCAAAGAGCATCAGGATGCCCTTCATGCTGCGGGCGGGCACGTTGAATTTGATATTCCAGAGGGTGTCGCTCTTGTCTTCGCCAATTTTGCGGTGCCGCAGTATCCGGTCATACAGAATCGAAATTCGGCTTCTGTACTGGTTGTTGATCATTTGGGCCAGCTCTGGCACGGTGACCATGTCATACTTAAGACGGATTTTTTCCAATGTCGAAAGAGGCACCTCTGAATGTGGCCTGGATCACACGGTTGTAGTCGTTGAACGTGAGCTCACACTCGAGCTGGTCGCCCAGCGCGCTCTGGTAGAATGGCATGTGGCTCTCGGGCAGCTCGAAGTCCAGTGGGATGTAGCAGCGATTGCCGAACGCATCGGCGACGGCTTTGTCCCCAGCATTGATAAGGATCCTCGTCGTATTTCGTTCATTCGACGTATCAATGCCTTGGTACTGGCCATTTTTATGTCCCTGGTAGCGATAGCGGGCCAATATTGTTTTTGCCCTGTCTGTTTGTTTGTTTGTTGGTTTGTTGGTTTGTACGTGGACAACTTTAACGTTGGCCATAACTTTTGAACCGTTTGAGATAGAGCTTTCATATTTGGCCTGAAGGTTCCTTGTGACAAGACCTTCACATTCATGCAAAAAAAATTGACCTATGACCTTGACCTTTGACCTACTTAAAAGAAAAAAAAGAACATTGGTCATAACTTTTGAACCACTTGAGATACAGCCTTCATATTTAGCATGTATGTTCCTTGTGACAAAAGCTTTACAGTCATACAAAAAATTTGACCTGTGACCTTGACCTTGACCTTTGACCTTCTTAAAATTAAAAAAAATAAGATTTCGATCATAACTTTTGAACGGTTTGACATAGAGCCTTCATATTTTGCATGTAGGTTCCTTGTGACAAGAGCTTTACATCCACTCAAAAATTTTTGACCTGTGACCTTGACCTTTGACCTACATAAAAGGAAAAGTTAACATTGGCCATAACTTTTGAACCGTTTGAGATACAGCCTTCATATTTAGCATGTATGTTCCTTGTGTCATAAGCTTTACATTCATGCAAAAAAATTTGACATGTGACCTTGACCTTGACCTTTGACCTACTTAAAATTAAAAAAAAACACATTTTGGTCATAACTTTTGAACGGTATGAGATAGAGGCTTCATATTTTGTATGTAGGTTCCTTGTGACAAGAGCTTTACATTCACTCAAAAATTTTTGACCTGTGACCTTGACCTTTGACCTACATAAAAGAAAAAGTTAACATTGGTCATAACTTTTGAACCATTTGAGATACAGCCTTCATATTTAGCATGTAGGTTCCTTGTGACAAATGCTTTACATTCATGCAAAAATATTGACCTGCGACATTGACCTTTGACCTAGTTAAAAAATAAACATTTTTGGTCATAACTTTCGAACCGTTTAAGATAGAGCTTTCATATTTGGCATGTAAGTTTCTTGTGTCAAGGGCTTCCCACACAAACAAAAATCTGGTATGTGAGCAACTTTGAATAAAAAATGACCATTCCCGGGGACATATTCGTGTTTCACAAACACATCTTGTTCCTCTCTGAAGCCGTCCTCCAGGGTGATCGCGATGGCCAACCTCGAAGTCGCGGGGACGATGACATCATGTTGGCCGGGGTTGGGGAATTGAACCTGAAGCTGTTGGTTTGGGCCGATGGTGCTGGGGTTGTTAGTTATCGTCACCGATTGCCTCACCCCTTTCTCCCCAAGGGGTTCGCGGAGGCATCGGTAGGGGTCAGGCTTTCGTCCGTACTTGCTTGATGACATGATGTTAACTTCGTTGACAACTTCGTTGACACTCGACAAAGCCTGTTTTAAACATGCGCGACAACCTTCAAATGCAAAAACATTATGGATTACTTTGATAACCCCACGTTCGAAGACTGGTGCGACCCTTATGATGGGGCCGACGATGACGCGCGCAATCGTTCAACCTGCCAGACGCTGTTATGGACCTACCACCGGACGTCGAGCAAGGACTACGCGCGGCGGGGGACAATCTTCAGAACCTCCAAGGCGAGTTAAGACGGACAGCACTTCCTAACCAAAAGAGGCGCCTGGTCGATACTTTCTACAAAGAAGTGAGCCGTGCCAATAAAGGGGTTGCGCCTCGCTATGACCAGTTTGGGATTGATGACGACGGTAAAACATTCTATTGGACCCCCGGCGACAAAAGGATTCCTATCACTGCGACAAGGGAGGATTCCAGTTTCTGGCTCTGTCTACACTGGCCTCGAAATATGGGTCGACGAGGGAAAATCCCAAGTTGAAAAACACTTGGCCAGTGAGCGGCGGAAACTGGCGGAAACGGACGGCACCGAAATCCAACAGGAATTTCGGGACCGGATCAGAAATCTCGAGAGTGAGCTTTGTGTAATCGAAATCGAAAGACAGTCGAAGCTCGAAGCCCTCTCTGCGAACAGAGCGGCTCTCCGGTCCCATATTAACAGAATCCGTGAGACATTCAGGCGGCTCTTTCCTGAAGACACAACGCTGGCTGTGCGAATACGGACACTCTTCTGCGAACAGGGGATTACAATCGGGAGCAACCTTACAGCGATTGGGATGGCAATCTCGACCCTAGTGCTTGCGCTCACCGGCGGCGGTGTGGCGATGTACCGACGCCGGCTCCCAGGCCACCCGGCAAAAAGGGCGGGTCAAGGAGTGGGTAAAAAACACAAACAGTCCCTCTGGCGTGCCCTTGCCAATTTGGCCGGCAAGGCCGTGGCTGCCCTGCCCGGAATCATACGGTCTATCGTCTCCTGGCTCTTGAGCACGCTAGGGAATGCCGCTTCATGGCTCGCAGATAATTTATGGGCCTTGGTCATCGGTGTGGGGGGCCTTCTTCTCGTGGCTGCAAGGGACTGGCCAGCGAGACCGCGCATATCACGGAGTGATAAGCCAAAGCACCACTGAGCCAACCCCGATCCCTGCGACTATGAGAGCTGTTTTTTCTTCTTCATGGTTGAGACCGGATTTCGAGTCTGCTGGCGCGACTCTGCCGCTCGGTGTCCCTGCCGTAGGTCTGCCGCTCGGTGGCCCTGCGAGTATTCGCGGATCGGTCCCGGCTGGTGAGGCAGTTTTCCCCTGGGATGTCCTTGAGCTGCCAGCACTGCTGGCGCTGACCGGTACTGCCTCGTTTATTAGCTCGCCTTACGAAAGTAAGGGGGAGCTATTGCCATACCCCCGGGCGTCCAGCGTCAGCGTCGGCGTCGGCGTCGGCGTCCGCATTTGGTTAAAGTTTACCTGCAAGCTCTTATATGTGATGTTTTACAACTTTATTTTGAAAATATAATTAATAATTGCTAAAAAAAACAATATTTAACATTATCATTGTACTTCATTTTACAGGTTTTTGGGCTTAAATTGGACTTTTTGAGAAGTTAATATTTTCCTCTGTATTACCTCCCTTACTTCTCTGTGTTAAAGTTTACCTGCAAGCTGCGTGAGTTCAAATCCCGGGGGAGGAATGTTTTTTTTTTTCTTTTTTTTTTCTTTTTAAAAAGATAGCGGGGTCTAGGGGTCAAGGTCACTGTGGCTATTTTTAGAAAAACATTGTCATCGCTCTAGCGCCTTCGTTTATTGATGGATTTTAATATAACTTCACTGAAATGTTTGGTATAATGATATCTCGAGTGACTTTGACTTTCAGGGTCTGGGGCCTAAGGTCAAGGTCACTACTTTCAGGGTCACGGGGTCAAGGTCACTGTGGCTATTTTTAGAAAAAACATTGTCATTGTTCTTGCACCTTAATTTATTGATGGATTTTAATATAACTTCACACAAATGTTGGGTATGATGATATCTCTAGCAAGTTCGACTTTCAGGTTCCGGGGCTGAAGGTCAAGGTCACTGTGGCTATTTTTAGAAAAAACTTTGTGATCGCTCTAGTGCCTACATTTATGGATGGATTTTAATATAACTTCACAAAAATGTTGGCAATGATGATATCTTGAGCGAGTTCGACTTTCAGGGTCTGGGGCTGAAGGTCAAGGTCACTGTGGCTATTTTTAGAAAAACTTTGTCATCACTCTTGCGCCTTCATTTATTGATGGATTTTAATATACCTTGACACAAATGTTTGGTATGATGATATCTTGAGTGACTTTGACTTTCCGGGTCAGGGGCTGAAGGTCAAGGTCACTGTGGCTATTTTTAGAAAAACTTGATCATTGCTCTAGTGTCCAGACTTATTGATGGATTTTAAGATAACTTCATGCAAATGTTGGGTATGAAGTTCAACTTTCAGGGTCTGGGGCTCAAAGTCAAGGTCATTGTGGCTATTTTTAGAAAAACTTTGTCATCACTCTTAAGTACCTACATTTATTGATGGATATAATGTAATTTTACACAAATGCTAGGCTAGGCTTTTTTTAATTTGTCTTGCTCGAGGGGATTCGTATCGTCTGTGATGCCTTGTTGTTACTTGGTAGTTTGTAGAATTTTTTTTATCAAATATAGATTTCTTTTTCATTTTTTTTTTTTTTTTTTTTTTTTTTTCAGTAGAAAGGCTTGAAAACAGGATGATTAGGGGTACATTTTGGTTCTCTTTCATTTGCTGCAGTCTATTGGGCTGTTTTACAGAAGAAATTTTTTTTGATAACTTGCCCTCATCCATCTTAGGCCCCCAAAGGCGAGCTATGTTGTCTTCTGACAACTCTTGTTCCTGGGTTGTGGCCGATGACCTCGTCTGACCCTGCTATTTGGATTTGGTTATTATAACCTTGGACATTGCCGGGATGGAGTGCCATTTCGCTCGGCATCAAGAAGACCGCTCTCTCGCAGGCGTAATCCAGTGGTGTGGATGCATATTGCAACGTCTTTTGATAGCGATCGATGCTGCTGTGGATGTCGACGGGGGAGGCGATGGCGTCTTCGAGATTCGCCATAAATTGTTTTTGAGCGTCGAACCCCGTCCCGACTTTGAGAATGTTGGAACGTGTCTGAGCTTGCGCTCCCAAGATTGCCCAAACGTAAGACCGAATCGAGTCGTTGAGGCGCTCGACAACCGCTTACGTGAACCCTTCTGATTTATCGAGACTGAACATCGTCCACGCCTTTGAAATATCCCGCTAATGGCGTATGGCGTCCTTCGGGTGAAAAGAAGGGGCCATCGGAGCTGTGATCACTGCGGTATTTCCTCGAAGGGGTCAGGAAGGTACTAAAAGAACCGAGGCCCTGACACCCGTAGTCCAGCTTTTGCCTCCAATCTGTTAAAGGCGAAACGGCGCAAAGTCGCTTGTAGGCCCTGGAGTCATATTGGTTATCGAACCATGAATTGGACTTGTCCCCAGGGAGGGCGACTTTTAGCTACTCAAGCAGACGCCTTGTCGTATTATAGACATGAAAGCAATACAGGCTTGCAAGAAGGTGCTCCTCCACTTGGAGATGGTCCTTGAATGAAACATCACATCCGGCGGTTGCGCATCAAACCGCAAAGTTCAGCTGGCACTGCCAGCAGCTGAAGGGGCGTGCTGCCAGGTGTCCCACGCCTTGTGTGCCATATTGACGCCCCCGGTAAGCGGAGGGTTTTGATAATCGGCGAAGACGTCCGGGCGCTTGGCAAGGAAGTGACTTACCTTATCGTCGACCATTATGACTAGGGTGGGCGCCCCTGTCGCTGACTCCTTTTATTTGAAATGGCCGCCTGCCTGATGTTTTGCCGAGCTATCAAACATAAATGCCTTTGTATCCATACCCATTTTGGTGTTGTTGTGTTACAGCTGTTCAAGTTAATAATTTTAATATTATGTACTTCACGCTCACTGGCGTTCAAAATGGTATGCCAATCAATCTTGCCAGGACCCTGTCTGCGGGTGAGCTAGAGATTGCTATCTGCGAGTTGACATATTATCACTGGTTGGTGGTACAACATATGCATGGCGAAAAGGAACAATAAGGTCTCAAATAACAAGACTGAAAAAATAATACCTGACGTGTATTATAACGTCTGTGAGTTGAACGAAAAGGAGTTTCAGCGGTTGGGCGCCGAACTCACTCTAGATGAACCCTCAGGTCTACTGCAATTGATAGTAAAGTCCGGAGAAGTCTTAACAATGAATCGAGAATTAGCTTATCTCTTTGGCTTTTCCGACAATACTTTCAGAGCTCGTCCCTCTACCTTTATCCGTGTCAATGACGACATAATAAAGAATGAACCCCTCCAGACATTCACTGCAGATAAGCCACACAAAATGGCCGTCCATCGTGAGGTCTACTTTCACCTTGCTGAATTAAGTACTTCAGACAATCTGCATAACGGTCGTCCCTCTACACTGCTTAGATCCATCCCTGTCGAGAATAAAAAGTGTGTATCTGGTAGAACTGAATCATTTCCTGTCTTACAGTACAAGAGGTTGTCGTCAGGACCTATTTCAAAGCTAACTATCTCACTTAGAGATACCAACGGGGAGATGTTACCATTCGAGTATATGAGCGCAACCCTACATATAAGGAATGGTTGACGCAAGCGGTCCCGGTGGGATCAGAAAATGCCCTGGGGTGGCTTTGGCTGATCTTGGATATACTGAGGGGTTCGGTAAGGACGGAAAAGAAGATCAAGTGTATGCCTTCCAGCTCTCTGATGGGGTCTACAAAAGAAGAGGTCGCCCAAGGGAGGTCATTGAAATTCGGTGATCTCAGCGACGTAGATACCTCACATGCCGTTCAAAAAAGGGTCCATACCCTAGCTTGGACTAGGAGCAAGTGGTTTCCTTTGCGGACCCCATTCAACCAACTGTTTGGCTTATCGACATCAAGATAGCGTCTCCGTACGTCGTGACTGCAAAACAGAATAAAATCAGAAAAGTAGTAAATAGTGGCACTCGACTATGCTCGTATATACCCGGGACGAAGAACATTGTCGTTTCCGAAGATAACGTGCTAAAGACAAGCAACAACCGGCAGGGAATCCTCAGAATAGTCAACGAATTCCCCCAGCGGGACTCATTGGTATGGACTTGCCAACATAATCGATCCTCCTTGATCTAATTCTCGAAGATAGACCTGACGACTTTGTTGATGTGTTACCCAGCTTCAAGCTCAAATGGCCACAAACGCATGCTAATAAGGAGGTTGGGGTTCACATAGTCACAAAAAGGTGGGCTGCTCCTGAAGTGCAGTTCACTCTTGAAGGAGTCCAACACCAAGCGGAATACCGTCATTTGGATATACATAATATTTTTATAGGCCCAGTGTCTCTCAAAAGGCTGCGCTTTACGCCCGGTGCGCTCACAGCAGACCAAGCTTTAGTCATAATTACTAAAACAAACAGACAGACAACGTAAAATGGAAAGAGACAATATAAAATTTCAGAACAGATTCGGATCTTTGAGTGACAGTGATATGGAGTTTGAAGCTCCATCATCACCAAGTAGCAATAACAGATCGAGGTCTGCAACACCACGAGCTGGTGGTAGCAGATCTATATCACCAACTGCAGCTCCAATATAGGGAATCTAGTCTTAATCTCTTCATAAAATGGATTTAAAACACAAAATAATACAATGGAATTGTCGAGGTCTTAAATCAAATTATAACGAACTGTTATTACTTATTTCGTTATTAAACCCATCGGTTTTTTGTTTGCAAGAAACTTTTTTAAAAACTGATGACAACATTGATGTCAGGGGTTTCAATACATACAACTATATCTATTCTGATGGTAACAAACCATCTGGTGGCAGTTCAATTTTTGTTAAATCATGTTTACCACAAAGAGAGATCAAATTAAAAACAGACCTACAAGCTGTGGCAGTGTCAGTTTCTCTGGATAAAGAAACTACAATTTGCTCTCTATATATCCCTCCCTCATTTTCTTTAAAGCCCGAACAGCTTGACACATTGCTGAGTCAACTTCCATCGCCATATCTTTTAGTTGGCGACTTCAATGGTCACAATATTCTATGGGGCTGTAAAGATATCAATAACAGAGGAGCACTTGTCGCAGATTTTATTGCAAAGAGCGATCTTTGCTTGATGAATGATAAATCTTATACTTACCTTCACCCTGCGACAGGTCATTTGTCTTCTTTAGATCTCTCTTTGTGTCACCCATCTCTCTTCTTGGACTATGACTGGTCTGTTCATGATGATCAGTGCGGAAGTGATCACTTCCCTGTTATAATTGAGAGTGTAAACGAACCAGATGAGGACTGTAACCAGAAATGGAAAATGAAAAAAGTCGAATGGGAATTATTTCATAATTTATGTGAAGAAGAGTTATCAATTGATCATTTTAATGAATCATCCGACATTGTTTCTGATTTTACTGATACACTTATTAACATATCAGAACAATGCATTCCAAAGACCTCCACAAATACTAAGAAAAGCAAGCCTTGGTTTAATAATGACTGTAAAGAAGCTATTAAAAAGCGTAAACAGGCTCTAAATAAGTTCTGCAAAAATCCCACTTCAGAAAAGCTCAACGACGTAAAAGTTTTTAGAGCTAAAGCTCGGCGAACAATCCGAGCTTCCAAACGAAAGTCATGGAGAGAATATGTCTCCAAATTGAACTATAAAACCCCCATTAAAAAGGTTTGGGATATGGTACGAAAAATTTCAGGAAGAACAAAGTCTTCTAGTTTTACACATTTAAATACTGAATTTGACACAATAGCTTCAACAAAAAAAGATATTTCAGATACTCTTGGGCACACATTCTTGAGAAATTCATCATCACGTAATTATTCTGACACTTTTAGAAATTTCAAAAAGGACCAAGAGAAAAGAAATCTAAACTTTAAATCCCTTAATCACGAAGAATACAACAAACCTTTTAACTTATCCGAACTCGTTGAAGCCATTGAAAAATCACATGATACGGCAACCGGCCCCGATGAAATTCATTATCAGATGCTTAAGCATCTGCCAAAAAGTTCTCTTACAACACTTTTAGATATCTTTAATAATATTTGGGAAACGGGGGTCTGTCCTGAGAGCTGGCGTGTAGCTACAGTTGTACCAATTCCGAAACCAGGGAAAGATCATGCAGAACCTACAAATTGTCGTCCGATAGCTTTGACAAGTTGTTTGTGGAAAACATTGGAGAGAATGATAAACAAGAGATTAGTCTGGTACTTAGAGTCCAACAACCTCATTTCAGAATATCAATCGGGCTTTCGTTCGGAACGTAGTACCAATGACAATTTAATAAGACTAGAAACATTTATACGAGATGCTTTTATTAACAAAGAACACGTAGTAGCTGTCTTTTTCGACTTGGAGAAAGCATATGATACAACATGGCGTTATGGAATATTGAAAGATCTACATAACATTGGCTTAAGAGGAAAACTTCCCAGTTTTATTGAAAGCTTTTTAGGGGAGCGCATGTTTCAGGTGCGTGTGGGGTCTACCGTGTCAGATTTCTATGATCAAGAACAGGGTGTCCCACAGGGTAGTATTCTTTCAACTACGCTATTTAACATCAAAATAAACAATATTGTACAATGTTTGGACGACAAAACTGATTGTTCATTGTATGTTGATGATTTTTGTATATGTTACCGTTCAAAAAATATGAAAACAATTGAACGAAAGTTACAACAAAATTTAAAAAGAATAGAAGAATGGACTGATAAAAATGGTTTCAAGTTCTCCAAGTCGAAAACGCAGTGTGTTCATTTATGTAAACTACGGAAGAAACACGAACATCCTTCCCTGTTTTTATACGGATCACAAATTCCTGTTGTTGAAGAAGCCAAATTTCTTGGGGTCATATTTGATCAAAAGTTATCTTTTATTCCATATATTAAATATCTTAAAGCGAAATGCTTAAAAGCTTTGAATCTTTTGAAAGTTTTAGCTCATACAAGTTGGGGAGCAGATCGGTATACTTTATTACATCTTTACCGGTCTTTAATAAGATCTAAATTAGATTATGGGTCTGTTGTTTATGGTTCTGCCAGAAAGTCCTATTTAAAATCCTTGGATACTATCCATCACCAAGGCCTTCCGTACTTCTCCCGTATTAAGCCTTTATGTAGAAGCAGGTGAACCATCTTTAACCTCGCGCAGAGAGAAACTTTCTCTTCAGTATGCTATTAGACTTGCTGCAAATCCATCTAACCCGGCATCCAAAATTTCATTTCCACCTCAATTTGTAGATAAGTATGAAACAAAACCCACAGCAATCAAACCTTTTGGATTACGTATTTTACCACTGCTAGAAAATTCAGGTATCGACCTTAAAAATATTCAAAAACATGAAACGGCCGAAGTTCCATCTTGGTGTATTAAAAAACCTTCTATTCTGTTCGACTTACATAATGGCAAAAAATCCGAATCAAATCCAATACTTCTCAAACAAAACTTTCAGGTACTGCAGTCACGTTACAATGATTACCAGCAAGTCTATACTGATGGTTCCAAAGAAGGAGATAAAGTTGGTTGTGCGTATGTTTCTAAAGATACGCACAAAACCATGCGCCTTCCAGATGGTTCATCTATTTTTACAGCTGAAGCCAAAGCAATAGACCTAGCTTTAGATTTTATCAGTTCTTCAACAATTCAAAAAGCAATTATATTTTCTGATTCACTTTCTGTGCTTAAGGCTTTAGACCATTCGTCATATAAAAATCCTCAAATTCAAAAATTGATCGAAAGGCATCATGAAATTTCTAAAACACACCAAATCTTGTTTTGTTGGCTTCCGAGCCATATTGGTATTGTCGGCAATGAATGTGCTGACAAGAAAGCAAAGGAATCGCTCAATCTTGATCCATCTGTTTTTAAAATTCCTTTTAATAATTTTAAACCATTTATCAACAGATACATCTTATCGGAATGGCAAGGCGAATGGGACCGTGCAATAAATAACAAACTCCGGGCCATTAAACCTGTCGTTAGTACAAAATGCTCTCCTCCACAGTTTTCCAGAAAAGAGGACGTAATATTAACACGACTGCGCATCGGCCATACTAGAGTTACTCATTCTTATATTTTTAATGGTGATGATCAGCCTTCTTGTGTAGGTTGTGATCAGCCATTCACTGTGAAACATATCTTAATTGATTGTGTTGACTTTTCACCCTCACGTATTTTATATTTCAAAGCTGACACTTTGCAACAACTGTTTCGAGATGTACCTGTTGATAATATTATTTTATTCTTAAAAGAAATTGGACTTTTTCATAAGATTTAACTGTTTCAGATTTTTATACATTATCAGTCTGACTTTTTACTTTTAATATCATCATAATTATTCTTGCCGTTTAACCATTAACCGTTTGACGCTTATGACCCACAAAGAGGGTTGACGCGTCGTTAAACACGAAATCATCATTAGTCATAATTAGCCAGTAGTCTATTTAAACCCACCCAGCTCGAGGGGTAGTACACGATGGGCCTCTACCCAGGACTTGAAACCGGAGATAATCACCGACTTCAGAATGTGGCCGAGGTCAGAGATTTACGCCCATTGAGCTGACGCCAGAGGACGTCGCGGTCCTTTTTCAATAAGTAATTTTGGTTTTGGTTTTACGACCCTTTCAAGATTATTTCACACATATCGAGCCGATCGTTAATCAGAGGTGGGCGAAAACCGGAGTACCCGGAGAAAAACCACCTGACCTTCCGTTGCAGAACTTGGCGTCTCACATGTGACCCGAGCGAGGCTCGAACCACAGCGGTGAGAGACCTAATGATTAAGAGTCAGCGCTCTTATCCACTAGGCCACGGGGGCCCGTCTTTTCAATAAGTAATACCATTTAGAGCGAAAAGTCAGATCATATAAGCGCGATGACTTTCTATCCACCACTTGATACTGGGGACAAACACCGCCTTCACCACTTGGCCGAGGTCAAACTCCGTCTCGAAAAAGAACGAGACTTCAGAGCCTCGCTGTACAAGAAATACAGACGTGGGGCTAATGTTGTTGATGGGATTGATACCCCGCTTCCTGCGGCTGGCGTAGGGCTCGCTGCTTCTGGCGTCGGGCTCTTGTCAACTATCATCGCGGTGCCTGTCGCCCTTGGCCTTCAAGCTGGAGCGATTGTGTGTGGTTTGCTGGGTGTTGGCGGGAAATTTATCGGCCGGAGGCTCCTAACAAAAGCCAAAAAACACGACGAGAGTCGTATCTTGGCTGAGTCAAAGCTGAACTCAATCGCAGACCGCATTTCTATCGCACTGAACGACGATAATATATCTGAAGCAGAATTTCGCCTGATTCTGTGTGAAATCGACAAGTTCAGTCAGATGAAAGAAGAAATTTGTCAGCGCAAGAAGTTGGTTTGTCGCAGGAGGAAAAAAGAACGTGCGGGAGACGAGGCGTTAATGACGGCCCGTACAAAGCTGTTGGAAGAGTTGGACAAAGCTGGTCACAGTGGCATTTGAATATTTCTTGCTGGCGAGCTTAAAAGAGCGCAGGCTGGTCACGATCGGCGAGTACATATATCACACGCCGTCCTTTTCATTCTCGCGAATTTGCACATAAGAGCCCTTTGATTTTGCCCAAGCTTTTTTCACCAAATACCAATTTTACCTCCACCTGCGTCTGTCTTTAGGACGAAATGGGTACAACCAACTGGTTAGGACCGAATGGGCACAACTGGCTGGTTACATCTGATCAGTGTCTTTCGGACAATATGGGTACAACTGACTGGTTAGGACCGAATGGGCACAACAGGCTGGTTATGGCTTGTTACTTCCGGGTATAATTTACTCTGTTTTATAACGTTTCAGAGATTTTCGATTTTCCAATACAACTATCTAAATTATTTACATAACTCGCTTTGTGGTCAATTATACTGTCGATAAAACATTATTGGAAAATAGCGACCTTGAGAAAGTGAAAAATTTTATTGTCGTGTAAATATAAATTGTTGTTCATTTCATACGATTATTTTTGTCAGGTCCGATAAAGTTTGTCAGGTTCGGTTTTTCTTGTCAGGTTCGATTATACCTGGCGATTAAATCGCAAAGCTAAAAAATGAAATGTATCACAAACTGTCTGTATACCTCATAAAAAACAATATTAACACTCTTGTATGGGCGAGCGATAGGTTCTTTTTCTTATGCAGTATTAGGCAATATCACGTGGTCCTATTGATTTCGTATTACATCTCTAAACGTGTCGAGCACAAGTTTCGCAGACGACGTATCCATACACTCAATGCTGTGGTGGTGGGCCGTCCTAAGGTTGGCAAGGGAGGACGGTCTAGAATGGGAATTTATCCTAGAATTGGGGCCCGCCAGAGCCCAGGGCCGGCGAGGGTTATGGGCCGTCCCCTGGGGCTCTGACTTTTTGCCAGCGTTGTTATACGAAGCACTCGCCGAGTGCCCTTGGTATGTCGCAGCCAGATGGGGTGGATTTTTTTTAGGGTTGGGAGGCTTAATTTGGCAAATGAAAAATATCGATGTTTGGGTTGGGAGGCTTAATTGGCCAAAAAAGGGCATTTTTGACTCAAAACAAGCTGAGAGCCTTGATTGACTAAATGGGCTTTTCATGGCTGAAACAAAAAGTGCATTCACCCTCCCTGCTGCTACATGTAAGTCAAATGTCACAATTTTTCGTCTTAAAATCGTCGTTCTTTTCGGTGGTAAGATTAACAATGTATTTGTATGGGCGTGAAAGGTCAGGAGACAAATGAGAATTTATTTGAAGATATGTCTTTGTCTTCTATAAACTGATGCATGCTGGGGGATCTCATTAAAAATCACCTCATCAGGATACACGTACCACTGTCAGAGGTGATGAGAATCTTATGGATAACATACATCCATTTGCCCACCCGATGCCAAAAACTGCATTCTAATTGCACATTCTGTTGCTTTCCTACAGGCAGATAACTTTGACCTTTCAGTCTTGTTTCGCTGGCGCTAATGAGATTACGCCAGTTTAACCCTTTTGTACCAAGTCATATACAGCAGGAGTCCATTTCAAAATGTAGGGTGTCGGGTCTTAATTTCTTCAAAAGTTGTTTGGAAAATGCCTTAACGTTTGCAAAGAGTGTAGGCCCTGATCAGACGCCGCATTCTGTTGCATCTAATCTGGTCCTGCACTGTTTGTCAATTACATGTTTTGGGGTTTCTGGTACAGAAAGGGTTAATATATAATACAGTGTGATAAAGAACACTGTCGAATTTTGTTTACGAGTCGTATTTAGAGGATCTTACATGAGTGTTCATATATTATTGAATATATTAAACGAATTGTGGAAAAAGGATAGGATGCGGGGCTTTGCCGAGCATTGTATGCCTTTTCCCTAACTCGTTTAACAAATTCAATAATACATGAGCACGAGTGCAAGATTCTATTTATCATATGACATTTTGAAATGCATTTTATTCACGAATATTTTACAAAAATGTCAATAATCGCCATTAGGAAGCGCGACGTCGTTAAGGACGACGCACATGTAACGTTACGAGTCGTATCTACAACTATGTAACTTGTTTGCATATTTAATCAACTAGTGGATTGCAGAATTTATTACACGTCGTAATTACATTCTCAGACGCGACGTCATATGATAAAATACGGACATGCTAGCATGATAAATATCTCAGAATGAGCTTTCTGATCAAGAGAAACTGTAATTACCATCCTGTTAATGATTCTTACCAAACCCCCTGTTTGCAAATATGGAGGATTCCACATCAGAAATTAAGGGATAGAAGGGCATATCAGAACCAGGGTTTTATGAAGATTTGGTTTATAAATTTCGAAAAATTATGAATGAATCTGATTTTGGTGGTCAATTCATAAAGATAATTAAACGCCAAAAAAGAAAGCGAACAATATGGGTGTTATGCGACAGACAGCATCATTGCGATAACACACCCGTGCGACATAGTGCATTTTTCACATCTCCAAAATGGTCATTCTCCTTATGAAAATCCGTGATATTTTTCTTATAAATACTGCAAACATAGGTTGTGGGTACTTGTTAGAACCGCCTCATTGAGGCGGTTCTAACAAGTACCCACAACCTATGTCTTGGAGCAAAAATAAGAAAACATAATGAATACCCCCGTAAACCCTAGTTTTCTCCATATAAAGTGGGGTATAGAGTGGGGTCTTCATTTCACGGACTTTTTCACGTGATGATGCCTAGTTTCTAACCCAGTCAGGGTTGATGTCTATGCTTCCCTTTTGCATGTCCCTGACTGGATAACGGTCCCAACTTAAAACTTTAAAAATTGTATTTTATTAGTGGATGGTGCCTGATGAATTGTCATTGTTTTGATTCTTCGTAGTCTACCTGCTCCAGTTAACAGCGCATTACGATAACACACCCGTGCGATATAGTGCATTTTTACACCTCCAAAATGGTCATTTTTCTGATGAAAATCCGTGATATTTTTCTTATAAATACTGCAAACATCGGCTGTTGGTGCTCGTTGGAACCGCCTTATTGAGGCGGTTCCAACGAGTACCCACAACCTATGTCTTGGAACAAAAATGATAAAAATAATGTATACCCCCGTATACCCCAGTTTTCTCTATATAAAGTGGCGTATGGTGGGGTCTTCATTTCACGGACTTGTTCACGTGATGGTGTGGAACAAGCTACGAGTCCTCATCTTTAATTAATCACAGTTATAGTTGTCGCAGATAAGATTGACAAGGCGGAGCTATTCAGGGGCCAGTTTCATCAAAGCATTTGCGACGTATTTTCGTCTTAAAAAGATCGTACGAAGTTCTTACGACAAAAATCCTGTTTCATCAAATGTTAAAGTTCTGCGATGTTCGCACATTTTGTCGTAATTCTGAGATGAATATTTAGACATCGCACATTGAAATTTTCGTCTTAAACCTTGGACATGTCACGACCATACGGGCAGCATAGGTTAAAGCTCTTGAGTAACATTGTAAAAAGGGTGGTACGTAATATACCGTTTCGCTTACCTTCGCAGATCACGCCCATTAGTTATATAAGCTCATGCAATGAAGACCCTCGAAACTGACCCCTTTGTTATAATCTTTAGTTTGGGTTTGGGGTGGGGGTTTTCTTAGACCGAGGGTACTCGTACGAAGCGCCTCTTGATTACTGGTTAAGCGGTTAGAATGTAAAAGCCTGCCCAAGAAAAGTGGTGCGAGTGGGACCGCTCCTTAAACCCTAGCGGGTTCTTTGGTCGGTAGGGTTTATAATGTCCCTTCATCTCAATGCCGGGTAAAAGCCCCACCAAATCGGAAGCAGCGTCTCCGAAATGGCCTAAAATATATGTACATTGACGGAGACTTAAGAACCAACGCGTTCAGATAGTTTCTAACGATTACCCACAATCTGCGATTAGACTTTTGATTAAAATGAAGATACAGTGTACCTCAAATTAACAAATCAAACTAGAATTGTCAATACGTCACATATGCCCCCGCCCAGGGACCATCCTCACCAAGAAAAAAAGTATGTTGCCAAGAAAAAAAAAAAGACAGTATTGCTCGGCTGGAAAACTGTCGGCGTAGGTGTGGGTAATGGCGTTTAAATATTGGAAAAAAGTGTGTATCATCATTCCAGATATGAACAAAATCCATAAAAAAATAAATTACCAAATGTGACATTGACCTTGAGTTTTGGTTTTCCTGCCCTTTCAAGATTATTTCGTTTATTTCGAGCCGATCATTAATCAGATTTGGGCGATAACTAAACGGAGTAGCCGGAGAAACGACCTGTATCTTTCGTCATATCAAAAACGAACTAAATCCATTAAATGGGTTGGGAAATGTGAGTTCTTATTAAAAAACGTTGACACTAAAATTCTGAGTCTGTGACCTTGACCTTGAGGTCATGGGCATTGGCGCGATTATGCTGAAAATTATGAGTCTGTGACCTTGATCTTGAGGCCATGGGCACTGGCGCGGGTATGCTGGATAAAACTTGTATATCTATAATCGTACCAAATATGAACCAAATCCATTATATGATTTTAAAAATAATTTCAACATTTAAAGTTTTCTAAGTCCATAACTTGACCTAGAGGTCATAGGTTAGGGCCAGTGTATTGCTGAATAAACCTTTTGACCTTTACAAACCATCACCATTCCATCATATAGTCTGGAAAATATGAGCTCTTGAAATTTTAGGTTCTTCCTGGTACAATGCCTTAACCTGAGGTTACAGGATCACGTATGTACACTCGGTGCGGAAGGACGTACGTACATGGGCGTACGTTCGTATGTACGAAAACCTTGAATGTCGACGGCGTGGGGATGGGGATCGTGGTCTTGCGTACTGTCATTTCGTCTATGCAGGCAATTGTATAATTGTGTATACATGTAGCTATAGAATTTAAAATCAGTCATGCTGTAGTATCTATGTGTCAAATGAACAGAATTTATTTTTAATTGAAAGGCTGGACGGTTGGTTGGTTGGTTGGTTGATTTGAGGTGTAACGTCCCTTTCAACACTGTATAGGTCTTTTCGGAGACGTTGTTTCCAATTTTGTTGGACTTTTAACCCGACACTGAGATGAAATGACATCTCTAGCCTTGTCGCCCAATGAAACCAATAGGGTTTATTAAACGTCACTACATCTGGTATCTGGGAATGCGTGACGGCCGTAAAAAGTCTCCCTGCCCTACATCATAGTGTAGTTTATATTTTCTTGTCCTTTGGGATCATTGATTCCATTGTGGACTTCTGAAAATATTTAAGGGTTACTGATTATTCCTAATTGGCCGAAACGAGCTTGTCTGGCCCAGAAAACATGTACACTTCATATTTTCAAGTTCAATTGTGTATTCCTCGCTTCCAAAGAATATCCCTTTTATAGAATATATTTATAAGCATGGACGGACCGACTCGCACCGCTTTGCCTGGGCAGGCTCGTGTGCGGTCGGTTTCAGCTCTGCGTTAAAGCATCATGCAGCCCATCTATTTCTTCAAGCCCCGATGGGCGGGGGCCGAAAGAAAGGCTGGACGGCCTGACAGACGAACAATCAATAAAAAATATTTGTTATAGACCTGTCACCATTGCCAGCAACAAACCGGAACTGAAAACTGATATACGTAAAATACGAACACTTACAGGGGCTACGCCAGGTAACGTTATATGCGGCATCCTTATTAAACAATGTCATGCATTGACGTTTTGTGATAAAATCGTGCATAAACTGTGTTTTAAGTTCATACGATCAATTGAATCTTGTATTCATGCTCTTGCATTTCTGAATTTATTAAAATGAGCGTGAAAAAAGTAACAAAATGCTCTGCGAAGTCTCACGTTATCTAATATTATAAACAACTCAACAATACACGTGCACTCATGCTGAAGAACTGCCCATCCACACCTCCACCCCGACTCGTCGCCCCGCATTTACTGACAAACGCGCTCGTAAAAGGTTCATTATGACAACGTTAAATCAACGCTTGTCTGACGTCACGACGTCTACAAACCAGACCAACTCACCAGTGTTACAGTGGGAAATGGATCCAGATAATTAATATCTGTATCTTACGACAATGAAATGGAAACACAAGTTTGAAACAGCGTAGAATCAACGTTGAATCACGTTGATTAAGCGTTGCTAGTACTGAATATACATCTTGGTCCACCTGAACCAAATAATCTTAAAACGTGTTATCTACTTTACACGGCTATTTCAAGACGGCACGTGACCACGCATGTGACAATTAGTGGCCCTGTTTAAGCGCATATTCAAAATTGCGACATATTTTAGTGAAACGCAAATTTAGCTCGTACGACTACTTTGCGATGTTTTGATGAAACTGACGTACGCAGTTCTTTAAAAAGTGCGTAAGAACAATTTAAGATTAATCGTACGATGTTTATTGATGAAACTGGCCCCAGGTGTTGTCAATATAATGTCAAATTCACTGAGTCCACCAGAAGATTCGGTAGAGTGCCTTTCGCACGCTTTCTACAAGCGGACGAAATGGTCATATACGCAACAGCTATGCTTTTGTTACAGTTGAATTCACGCAATCTGGTGACTTGGTTAACCTTTTCGATAATGGAATATTCCTAAGGCAGGTACAAACGAAAGCTCCGCCTAGTCAATCTTATCTGCGACTACTATATTCAGTTTGATTTGTCGTTCAGTTTGCTCTAATTTTATGTTATTCTGTGATGGTCTGTTGATGAATTTGTTACTGTCATGTGGACCAATAATTTTGTGTCTTGTAAAAAATGTAAGAACCCAGAGATAGAATTGGTTTAAACACCCCAGTGTTTATAGGTTATTGACTTTATTTTGTGAAGTATTCGGCACGAGTTCATATGGCGAAGGACGCACGAGCTTGCAAGTGCGTCTTCGCCATATGAACGAGTGCCGAATATTTCACAATATAAAGTCAATAACCTTTTATTAAATACCCAAAATTTCAACTGTCGGCTAGAATTCGGGATTTCCTGATATAAATTTCTGAAAGTAAAATCAGATTATATATCTTTAAGTGGCTTGAAATGGAAAATAATGAAGGTCGTTAAGTGTCTCCCTACACCTTAAAACCACGCCCTACGGCGCCAAAGTGAAGTGAAGTTAACGTTGGTGGATGTGACGTCATTAAAACATTGACGTTTCCCAACACAGGACGCCATACTAAATAAGTTTTCCGAAGCGTCTGTCATATTTCTTTCAAAATACTCCTGATTTCTTGGAAGAAAGTATTGAAAATCTAAACAGATTGCAGTATGTCACATTTGACAGGATAAAAGGCGGTAAATGCACTTTGCCAGAACCTGTATTCGTTCGGTTTAACGTTCTTTCAGTCGATACGAATGACAAGATGGCTGCCGATTTTTAGTATCGTTTGAAAGAAGTTCTATTGAGAACGATACTGCTTATCTACGGGCAATATGAACTTGACCACGGGCAATATGGAAAAATATTGACCGGTAACTTCTGTAGAAAGTAAACGGGACAGTTTCTGGGTATATAATAATTCTCCCTATTGACCATCCTAATGTATTTATTTTAACCCATTTAGTACCAGAAACCCCAAAAACGGGTACCATGACAAACAGTGCAGGCCTAGGCCAGACGCCACAGAACGCGGCGTCTGATCAGGGCCTCCACTGTTTTCTAAAAGCTCAGTCATTTTTCAAATAAATTTTGATGAAAACACAACCTGCCACCCCTAAATTTTGAAATGAGCTCCTGCTATATATAAAGAGAAAGATTCCATTTGGTACAAAAAGGGTTAAATGTAGCTTCGCGGATTTTCCTACGAGACTCTTCATATTGTATGTGCTCATGGTTGTGTATCATTATTTATTCATATTACGCAAACACGCCTATTCAAATACATTGCCACCTTTATCGCCGTAAAAATGACAATTTTATGATGAAATATTGTGATACAGAAGAACTTCGATGGCTCGAACACCGATGACTCGTTTACCATGGCTGAGTCGAACTCATTCTTGAGCCCCTAGGGAAATCCTCTACATAAGAAAAAGTGGGGGATAATTTAAGAGATTTTAGTCTTTTATCTTGCAAATGTACGCTGTGTGTACTCATTAGAATCGCCTCGATGAGGCGATTCTAATGAGTACACACAGCATACATTTTCATTATAGAACACCGAAAAGATGTCCAAATGTATTTCGTTAAACCTCCTGACAGTAACCCTCGGTGGCTCGAACTACCCCTGTCTCGTACAGATTTTCGAGGTCCCAAAGGTGTTCGAGCCATTGAAGTTCCACTGTATTTTCCTAATTTCTGCTCAAAATATAGATTGTGGGCACTCGTTAGAACCGCCTCATCGAGGCGGTTCTAACGAGTACCCACAATCAATGTTTTAGAGCAGAAATAAGAAAATAAGGTATACCCCCGGAAACCCCAGTTTTTAGCTCACCGTCACGTAGTGACGAGGTGAGCTTTTGGGATCACTTTTTGTCCGTCGTCCGTGCGTGCGTCCGTCCGTGCGTCCGTCCGTCCGTAAACTTTTTCTTCAAACGACATCTCCTCCTAAACCACTGAGCGGATTTTGACCAAACTTCACAGGAATGATCCTTAGGTGGTCCCCTTTCAAAGTTGTTCAAATGGTTCCGGTCCGTTGCACATATGGGTCACAGGAGCCAAAAATAGATTTTTTTCACCGAAAAATTAAAAAATCTTCTTCTCTGAAACTGCAAGGCCCAGGTCTTTGATATTTGGTATGAAGCTTCATCTAGTGGACCCCTACCAAGATTGTTCAAATTATAGTGCTGGGGCCAAAAATGCCCCCGCCCCGGGGCCCTTTGGTTTTACATGGGCTTATATAGGGAAAATCTTTAAAAATCTTCTTCTCTGAAACTGCAAGGCCCAGGTCTTTGATATTTGGTATGAATCTTTATCTGGTGGACCCCTACCAAGATTGTTCAAATTATAGTGCTGGGGCCAGCGATGCCCCCGCCCCGGGGCCCTTTGGTTTTACATAGGCTTATATAGGGAAAATCTTTAAAAATATTCTTCTCTGAAACCGCAAGGCCCAGGTCTTTGATATTTGGTATGAAGTTTCATCTAGTGGACCCCTACCAAGATTGTTCAAATTATAGTGCTGGGGCCAAAAATGCCCCCGCCCCGGGGCCCTTTGGTTTTACATGGGCTTATATAGGGAAAATCTTTAAAAATCTTCTTCTCTGAAACTGCAAGGCCCAGGTCTTTGATATTTGGTATGAATCTTCATCTTATGGACCCCTACCAAGATTGTTCAAATTAAAGTGCTGGGGCCAAAAATGCCCCCGCCCCTGGGCCCTTTGGTTTTACATAGGCTTATATAGGGAAAACCTTTAAAAATCTTCTTCTATGAAACCGCAAGGCCAAGGTCTTTGATATTTGGTATGAAGCTTCATCTAGTGGACCCCTACCAAGATTGTTCAAATTATAGTGCTGGGGCCAAAAATGCCCCCGCCCCAGGGCCCTTTGGTTTTACATGGGCTTATATTGGGAAAATCTTTAAAAAATCTTCTTCTCTGAAACTGCAGGGCCCAGGTCTTTGCTATTTGGTATGAAGCTTCATCTAGTTGACCCCTACCAAGACTGTTCAAATTATAGTGCTGGGGCCAAAAATGCCCCCGCCCCGGGGCCCTTTGGTTTTACATAGGCTTATATAGGGAAAATCTTTAAAAATCTTCTTCTCTGAAACTGCAAGGCCCAGGTCTTTGATATTTGGTATGAAGTTTCATCTTGTGGACCTCTATCAAGATTGTTCAAATTATAGCCCTGAGGCCAAAATTGCCCCCGCTCCTGGGCCCTTTGGTTTTCCATAGACTTATATAGGGAAAATCTTGAACAATCTTCTACTCTGCAACCACAAGGCCTAGGTCTTTGACATTTGGTATGAAGCTTCAGCTAGTGGACCTCTACCAAGATTGTTCAAATTATAGCCCTGGGGCCACAATGCCCCCGCCCCAGGGCCCTTTGGTTTTACATAGACTTATAATAGAGATAATCTTTGAAAATCTTCTTCTCTGAAACAACAAGGCCCAGGTCTTTGATATTTGTTGTGTAGCTTCATCTAGTGGACCTTTGCCAACATTGTTCAAATTATAGTCTTTTGTTGATATTTGGTATGAAGCTTCACCTTTTTAGACCTCCCTCAACATTATGCACATTATAACCCTGGGGTCAATAATGGCCCTCCCCGGGGCCCACTTGTTACTCTTTGGATCAGGTGAGCGATCCAGGGCCATCATGGTCCTCTTGTGTTTTATATTAGGATCACTTTTTGTCTGTCATCCGTGCGTAAACAATTTCCTCAAACGACATCTCCTCCTAAACCACTGATCGGATTTCACCCAAACTTCACAGGAATGATCCTTAGGTGGTCCCCTTTCAAAGTTGTTCAAATGGTTCCAGTCCGTTCCACATATAGGTCACAGGAGCCAAAAAAAGATTTTTTCACCGAAAACTTAAAAAATCTTCTTCTCTGAAACCGCAAGGCCCAGGTCTTTGATATTTGGTATGATGCTTCATCTAGTGTACCCCTACCAAAATTGTTCAAATTATAGTGCTGGGGCCAAAAATGCCCCCGCCCTCGGGGCCCTTTGGTTTTACATGGGCTTATATAGGGAAAATAGTTAAAAACTCTTCTTCTCTGAAACTGCAAGGCCCAGGTCTTTGATATTTGGTATGAAGCTTCATCTAGTGGACCTCTACCATGATTGTTCAAATTATAGTGCTGGGGCCAAAAATGCCCCCTCCCTGGGGCCCTTTGGTTTTACATGGGCTTATATAGGGAAAATGTTTAAAAATCTTCTTCTCTGAAATTGCAAGGCCCAGGTCTTTGCTATTTGGTATGAAGCTTCATCTTGTGGACCCCTTCCAAGACTGTTCAAATTGTAGTGCTGGGGCCAAAAATGTCCCCGCCCCGAGGCGCTTTGGATTTACATAGGCTTATATTGGGAAAATCTTTAAAAATCTTCTTCCCTGAAACTGCAAGGCCCAGGTCTTTGATATTTGGTATGAAGCTTCATCTTGTGGACCTCTACCAAAATTGTTCAAATTATAGCCCTTGGGCCAAAAATGCCCCCGCTCCGGGGCCCTTGGTTTTACATAGACTTGTATAGGTAAAATCTTTAACAAATGCCCCCGCCCCGGGGCCCTTTGGTTTTACATAGACTTATATAGAGATAATCTTTGAAAATCTTCTTCTCTGAAACAGCAAGGCCCAGGTCTTTGATATTTGGTGTGAAGCTTCATCTAGTGGACCACTATCAAGATTGTTTAAATTATAGCCCTGAGGCCAAAAATGCCCCCACACGGGGCTATTTGGTTTTACATAGGCTTATGTAGTGCTGGGGTCAATAATGCCCCCGCCCCGGGGCCCTTTGGTTTTACATAGGCTTATATAGGGAAAATCTTTAAAAAAAATCTTCTTCTCTGAAACCGCAAGGCCAAGGTCTTTGATATTTGATGTGTAGCTTCATCTAGTGGACCTTTGCCAGATTGTTCAAATTATAGCCTTTGTTGATATTTGGTATGAAACTTTACCTTTTTAGACCTCCCTCAACATTATGCACATTACAACCCTGGGGTCAATAATGGCCCTTCCCGAGGCCCACTTGTTACTCTATGGATCAGATGAGCGATCCAGGGCCATCATGGCCCTCTTGTGTTTTATATTAGGATCACTTTTTTTCTGTCATCCGTGCGTAAACAATTTCTTCAAACGACATCTTCTCCTAAACCACTGATCGGATTTTAACCAAACTTCACAGGAATGATCCTCAGGTGGTCCCCTTTCAAAGTTGTTCAAATGGTTCTGGTCCGTTGCACATATTGGTCACTGGAGCCAAAAATAATTTTTTTCACCGAAAACTTAAAAAATCTTCTTCTCTGAAACTGCAAGGCCCAGGTCTTTGATATTTGGTATGAAGCTTCATCTAGTGGACCCCTACCAAGATTGTTCAAATTATAGTGCTGGGGCCAAAAATGCCCCCACACCGGGGCCCTTTGGTTTTACATGGGCTTATATAGGGGAAAATCTTTAAAAATTTTCTTCTCTGAAACCGCAAGGCCCAGGTCTTTGATATTTAGTATGAAGCTTCATCTGGTGGACCCCTACCAAGATTGTTCAAATTATAGTGTTTGGGCCAAAAATGCCCCCGCCCCAGGGCCCTTTGGTTTTACACGGGCTTATATAGGGAAAACCTTTAAAAATCTTCTTCTCTGAAACCGCAAAGCCCAGGTCTTTGATATTTGGTATGAAGCTTCATCTAGTGGACCTCTACCAAGATTGTTCAAATTATAGTGCTGGGGCCAAAAATGCCCCTGCCCCGGGGCCCTTTGGTTTTTCATGGGCTTATATATGGAAAATCTGTAAAAATCTTCTTCTCTGAAACCACAAGGCCCAGGTCTTTGATATTTGATATGAAGCTCCATCTAGTGGACCCCTACCAAGATTGTTCAAATTATAGTGCTGGGGCCAAAAATGCCCCCGCCCCGGGGCCCTTTGGTTTTACATGGGCTTATATCGGGAAAATCTTTAAAAATCTTCTACTCTGAAACTGCAAGGCCCAGGTCTTTGCTATTTGGTATGAAGCTTCATCTAGTGGACC